>JACCGJ010017849.1:0-17691 GCA_013407085.1 Atriophallophorus winterbourni
CAAGATCCAGATTTTATGGTTGAAAAAGCAATTACTTTACAAAAACCATGCAGTTGAACTATAGGTACAAGTGTATATGTGTATATGTGTGTAGAAAAATGTCAAAATCAAAATAATTCTGGTAACGATAGATTATAAATAGTTCGGGGCATAATTTGGATTGGCTCTCAGGAAATCGTCTAGTTTTAATTTAAATATAGAAAAAGTGTTTGAGCTTACCAAATCGGCTGACAGGGAATTCAAAGCGAAACAAATACGCACAGAATAAAAATACCTGCGACAGTTCTGATTGGAGTGGGGTATTTCCAACTTGCAGTTGTGACCGCGGTTGTTAATGGATGTTCGTCGGTGAAATAGTATATCCAAAGGGTGGGAAACACTGTTAAGGATTTTGAATGTGAGGAGGAGGTCGGCTCGCAGTCTCCTTTGTGCAAGCGTCGTCAGCTTCAGTTTACTTAGTCGGTCAGCGAATGGTAGGTTTTCGAGCCCAATGACCAATTTTGAGGCTCTGTGGTGTATGCGATCCAATAGTGAAATGTCTTTTTGAAGACATGGAGTCCAGGCTTGTGAAGCGTAATCAGTAAGCGGGTGTATGTACGTGTTCATCATCAGAGAAAAACATCTCTGGGAAAAACGTCCGAATATCCGCCTTAACACACCGAGCATCCGAGACGCGCGTTTGTAAACGGCTTCGCATTGTAGACCATTTTTCAGGCTACCGCAAATCCAGACACCCAGGTCTTTTCTTCTTTGGTGTACTCCAGGATATTGTTGCCAAGCTTGTATGAATGAGAAAAGCTTAGCACACGACCAATGTGCATGATTTGAGACTTTTGCATGTTTAGCGGTAGGTTATTTTCAGATAACCACATTTGCACAGCATCCAAGTCACTTTGAAGCACACTGCAATCCTCGGCAGTGCTGATTTTTTTCCATATTTTTATGTCATCTGCGAACAGAACCATCTTGCTGCCGCGTGGTGTTGGCAGGTCATTCATATAGATCAGAAACAGTATCGGTCCAAGCACAGATTCCTGTGGAACACCGCTAGTGACGTCGATTTCCTTCGATAGTATACCGTCAACTCGAACCCGTATGTGTCTTTTGCTGAGATAGTCTCGCAGCAAGTCATACAGTCCTCCAGCAATACCGTGTTTCTTAAGCTTGTTCAGCAGTAAGTTGTGATCAACTCTGTCAAAAGCTTTAGAAATGTCTAAGTAGCATGCATGAATACTGCCTCCAGCGTCCACTACACTAGTCCAGTCGTCCAAACATGTCAGCACATTAGTTAGACAAGAGCGGTTTCTGCGAAATCCGTGCTGGGCAATTGTCAAGAGTCCGTTTGATTCCAGGTGGCGCACTACTTCTGCAGTGATTATGCGCTCAAAAACCTTTGAAACCGAAGACAGCAATGTCACAGGCCTGTAATTTTTTACTTCAGAACGGCATCCACTTTTGTAAATTGGTGTAATTATTCCCAGCTTCCAATCAATTGGTACCATTCCAACTTGAAGCAATTCGTTAAACAAACGAGATAAATGTTCCGAGAGCTGCGCATGACATCTTTTGAGGAGCTTCGGTGAAATTTCGTCTAATCCCGGAGATTTCTTTGCGTTTAACTTTCTTAAGTGCTGCGCAACCACCATCGGAATAATTAATATTTCACTCAGAGTGGAACGATCATAACGAATGCTTGGTTCCTGTTCGTGCCCTGTGGATTTCGAAGCAAATACTCCAGCATAAAAGTCTGCTAATAAATCAGCGGTTTGTTCAACGGATTCAGTGAAGCCGGATAAGGTTCTTAGGGCAAAGACACCTGGTTTGATATTTGTTCTGTCGTTTACAAGTCGATATGAAAGCTTTGGATTCCGATGCATCTGTTAAATCAATTGCGATTGAAAAGCTTGTTTATCGTCTCGAATCAAGCTGATAACTTTATTTCGCAGTCGTGTAAATTGCATCCAAGAATCAGCTGTATTTGTAGTCTTATGAAACTCCCATGCTATTGCCCTTTGCTGATTCCACTTTTTGGTCCTGCTACGTAGCTTAAATTTGTTACGTCGAGAATTTATCTTCAGTACGAGGTTTGAATGTTTCTCCAATATAAATTTCAGGCGTTGTGGGAGAGAGCGCCAATGACTGTCTGGATCGGAGTAATTCAACTGTATGAGACTAATGCTTTGAAGCTCTGCACAAAGGGTACGGTAGTTTACCTTTCAGAAACATTTCATTCCGTCAAATTTGTGCCTAGTACTACAAACGTAGTAGAATACTAGGACAACGTGGTCGCTCCGTCCGTTCGGCGGTTTATAGATGATAGTTTCTACAGCGGTAGGATCAGATGTAAGTATCAAGTCCAAGGTAGACGGCCTGTCAGCTCCCCTCATACGAGTAAATCCTTTAACGTGGTTATAGAGGGGTGTGTAATCCAAGACTGCTTGAAGTTCGTGTTCAAATGTCTCTGGTGGATGATCATCACGGTTATATAGCTGGGGAAGGTTGAAGTCTCCCATTATCAAAATTTGAGTGTTATATCGCGTTGTTACATAGTGCAAAGCAGTAATCAGTTTATTGTTCAGGTCGAGGTTCGCGGTTGGAGAACGGTAAATCACTCCAATAACGCACTGGTCACCAGAAGTAAGAGTTATAGAACACCCAAGCGTGTCGGGTATATCCAGATTTTGGTCATTCATAACTCTGCAAATAAATGATTGTTTGCAGTAGAGTGCTGCTCCTCCGCCATCACTCAAACGGTCACGTCGAAATAAAGTCATGCTTGGTAAAGAGAGTTATAGATCAGAAAACGAGGTAGTGAACCACGTTTCTGTTATGGCAACTATGTCTGGGTTCGTTTCATCACAAATCTCGGAGAGTTCGTGCAGCTTATTGATCAGGCTGTTCGCGTTCGTATAGATGCACTTAATTGTGTTTTTATGAGTAATGACGGGGTGTAAGCTGTTTGGTTCAGCAGTTTGCTAGAGAGACTTTGTGTGTTTGTATATAAACAATCAATAAAGTTTGTAGTGTTCATATCACGAGAGGTTATTGGGGGTCTGACTCTGTCAGAGTCGGAATGCTCACGTGTTTTTGAAGTGGCGCATGAGGTTCCAATTGAACTGTGACACTTGGCGTAGGTTGATCAGTACTATCCGTTTGCTGAATTTCGGTTTTGATCCTGGGCAAGCTTAACTTTACGTTTTGGGGTAGATATCTTCTGTTTGACTCCCATTCGCGTTTGAAATTATCGGTCATTTCGGTTGTCAAAAAGGTTAGCTTCAGAGGGCTAGGACCTGGCCCTTTATAGTTTGTAGACATCGGCATCCTGAAAGTGCTTACAAGTATGGATGTTTTAACGCCGATCTTTTCAGCTAGGTATTTCCACTGTTTGTGATCGTGCTCAAACTTTTGAGAAGGATCGTCTGCAGCGTAATCTGGAACACCCAGAAGTACGATACTTCTTGGATTATTTTCCTCTCGATAATTCTTTGTCGTCCTTCGCTCCCACCATGGTAGGTCCGGAAGGATACGACTTGTAGAATTGGAAATATCTCTAAGCTTGTAAGCATTTAAAAGTACGTTTTCCACATCCTCAGCTGATTTCAACGTTACTTTTAAAAGACTTGGATCATTTTTGCGGGGGGAATCCATGTGACGGTGTAGCCGAACAATTGATGAGGGGGTATCTATGGACAGTTTCATCTGACTACAAAGATTATGCCACTCCACCAAGTCGTGCTTCCGTTTGGCTTCGAATAGCGTTTCCTGTGACTCGGTCACGTTGGTACATATCACACTGAGGTTTATACGTGCGGGTTTTGGCTTATAGTTTGGGTCCTTGTTTTTGACGGTGGCTATGTGGGTTTCTTTCTGAAATCCGCGACATGTGTGCAACGCTGGTGAATCCTTCTTAGTTTTGGTCAGATTTTGCGCAGTTATCTGGGCAAATGTCGGCCTGCTCGGATGTGACAAATTCTCTGTTGAATTTTCGGTAGTGGTCTCTGAGTGCGGCAATAATGGTATTTTTGTCGCGTTCATTATGCGTTCATTAAGTGTTATTAGGCTGGATTCTAAGCCATTTAGACGTGTCTCGATTGTGTTATCAGTGGTCTTCGCTTCAGAAGATGTCACCTTTGGTTTGTTTTTGCAAACTTGGCAAACATAACAGACACCGGGACAAATGTCTCCATTAATAATCGCTACAACGTCTGGGGTCAACGACTTATCACATTTTGCATGCACCTTTGACAAGCAGTCGTAACATGTGACACATCTCGCCTTGGGGCTTACAACCTTGCGGCAAACCGCACACACGCACCGGGGGGTGCTTTGTCTCGTTTTCAGGGTCATTCGGTCAGGAAAAATTTCAACGCTGTTCACACGTAGTGTTTCGACCGATTGATCAACAATGAATGGCGTGATGACGGTAAACTGCAGTGATCACGAAGTAGAGTGAAATCTGTAATCAATCCTGCAGTACGTTTCGGGATTTGATCTCAGGATATTCAGGGTAGCTCCAGTCGATGCAGAAGAAGTAGCTCCTTCGAATGGTATCAATAACTAGAGAAACTTGAACAGCAACAACAAATTTTCACGCGTAGATCCGAAATGGGAAAAACACGAAAAATCACAAATTGCACGTATTGCTGAATACCACTACGAGAGTGATAATTCCAGATAGCTGAATTCGAGAGGAATTCAAAAATGTATAATGTATCCACTTAGGTCCAAGTGGAAGAAGAGTATATCCAGGTAATCGGGAGCTCAAAATAATGCGACCACACGGTAAGTGCTATCTCAGAACGATCAACACCGTTAAATAACGTTGGTTAATAATACAATCACTTCTTTTCGTTAGGGCTTTATCACATTTAGTAAATGTATTTTACCCAAACAGCCAAAACATTTAACTACGTTGGATTTGGCGCTTACCTCTTTGTTACACATTTGACACGCATCACGTGCTGCCTTCTTTATCTGGGTCATGGAGGTCATCCTTCGCGCCATTGTTACAATCCAACGAGAGATGAGTCAGTGCACTTAGCGGTGCAGTTGTTTATCGATCGGTAGGTACTGGTGGAGTGAATGCGTTGGATCGGAGTGACACGATCCAAGCGGTAAAATAAGAATGAGTAGGATAAAAGTGGTGCGGTTGAACGAGTTTCGATCTGATAGTGTTGACAAAACTATCAGTTAATTCGAAATGATGTGATCCTTTCAACAGTATTCGAACAGGAACAATATTCTGAATCGCCAGTGATTTTGCACGCGTCGGTAAATTTGGGTTAAAACTTGAAAAATTGGATTTTCCAGAATTCACCTTGTTCGAAGTTGAAACGGGTATATTCCGAAAGAGCAAATTGAGACGAGTTCAATGATATATGAACCGTCCAGCTCAGAAAAAAGTGAGGAAATAAATCCAAAAGTATGAGAGCACAAATATATGCGTCCGCACAGCACTGTTCAAATGCTCAATGTTCTCATAACGGCATTCGGTAACACATGTAAATTTGGATTTCCTTGTGTTGTTTCCATATCGGATCAAAGCGTGTAACGCTGTTGCAACTATTCAAGTCCTCAAAAAATAGTATCGTCGGAAGGAGCTAATTCTTCTGCATTGACTAGTAAAATTCTCATTAATGTGAGATCAATTTCTGAAAAGTATTGCAAGATTTAATTCTGGTTTTGCTATCATTCGCGATCGCCGCGTTTTGTCAAGCTCACGCTATTTCTCATCAATTGATCGACTGAAACTCTGCGTGTGCTCACACAATTGAACTGTGCCCCAAACTACCCATACCGGATGACCCCGATAATTAAAGAAAGCACCGCGGGTTGTGTGCGGTTTGATAAAAGGTGATAAGCCCCACGGCGAGTACTGTAACGTGTTACGTTTGTTCGTTCTAAGTACAAGCAAAGTACGACATATCGCTCACCACTGATTTGGTACCAATTATTATTAGAAATAATTGTCCTGGTGTTTGTTAGGTCTGCCAGGCTTGCAATGCCAGACCGACTTAGGCCAACACTGCTGAAAATAATATTGAAACAGTGACTCACACCACCGTATTTATGCTGAAGTATCTTGGTGGGCGACGTTCCGCAAATAGCAGTGGCCACAAAGGTTTATGAAAATAAAAGAACACGATCGTAAACAATGGTCATTTATTGCCGAAACAATTGGTTCCCGAAATTCTGTGGTCTTCGACATGTGCAGAAAACCTTTTCATATATCAAGGAAAAAGCTCGAATCCACGCGCGGTAACATTTTTGTCAAGTAGCACATGCTGTCCGATCCGAACTGACACTGTAAAGAAACAGATTACCTGAAAAACGTTAGATTGTGCAATCTAAAGTCGGTACTGAGGTCAAATTGCAGCTTTCCATAGCAAAATCATCCGAGGCTGACACAAAGTTGTCAGCAAAAATACCGCAACTTGTTTCAAAATAAAAACGACACTGGTCTGACGACGATAGCTTTGGACCAATAAATATTGTCACTGACTTATCGTTACATAATAAACGCTCATTTAAATGTCTCTATGCGAATGCCCAAAGTTTGTTCAATAAATTGGCTGAACTAACCGAGCTGTGCAAACTGCGAATTGCGTACAGCTGTGAAGTTATTTAGATGATTTTCATGGATGGTCGTTTCGGAATAAGCAACCATTATATTTTCCAAAGGGCAAGGTGCTGCAAATTGGTAAGCCATTTCAGTACCAATAGCAATTCGGACACACGATTTTGAGCTGGAGGAGGCTGAGTATGCGGCAGATTAAAGAACTGTGTGCATTTTGAGGTCATCGACAAACGTGCTTCCAATCTTCTAGGTATGCTGCGACGGATTTTCAGAACCTCCTCACATGGAACGATGCCCATCATAAGATAGCCTACTTAATTCCAACTATGGAGCATGCATCACAAGCTTGGACTCCATGGTTAAAAAAGTATATACTATTGCTTGATAAAATATACCATCGTGCAACAAAACTCGTTAGTGTTTTCCGGAAACTAACGTACGTGGAATGATTGCAATAACTAAGACTCACTACTCCCCCTTTAAAGAAGACTTCGGAGTGATATGATACTAACATACAAAATATTAAATACCCCACATCATCATTTAAAACATTTATTCGAATACCGTGTGGCACTACAAATTCCCCATTCCGTCGTCGATAAGTTTATACTATACGTGTCTATTTCCTTTGGAATGCCCTCCCCGAAACTATTGTTACCGATCCCAGCATCAAAACATTCAATCGAAATTTCGACACGTATTTTTTTAACAACGATTTGGCGACACCTGCGGAGTGACTCATAGTAAGTATTCAACTGGTCTATACGCGACATTACATGATTATTTATTGAACCATTTTCATGAAAGGATATTTACTATACTATGATAATTGTGAAGCTATGTACTTTTAGTGGCCATAAATTCTTGAATCTAGAAAAACTGAGAACCTGGAACGTCCTGTCCGTGGTACCAGTATTTCATGACGGCTTTTCGCATATCAGAGGAGTACGCAAAAAGCTGTGATTAACAACGTGATAAATATGCTGACGTGGCTGCCTTACAAGTGACGTGGCTACCAGATACTAATAGGTTAACAGAAAAAAATTACACATTTTTGGATAGGAAGGCGCTCTGATGAGCCTCGACTGCATGAGTTGGGTTTGCGGTGTGAAACAGCGTACAAAAAAGCAGAAAAGAAGTGGAGGCGATGGGATGTGAATTCTATATATGAAGTGGCATAATGTTAACATTAAGTCGGTCAAGGTTTGCACACAGAGCTTCACAACGGTTCGAAAACCTTGCCACTGAAAAACTATGTAATAGTATTGGGTGATTTCAATGCCAGAGTTGGTGCAGATTACAAGTCTTGGCTAAACTGTCTGGAGTTGGCAGAAGCAAAGAAATTGGACAACGCCTTTTGGAGCAATGTTGAACGTGTACCGACCATTTACACCTATATAGTCTCTCTAATCGTGATGAGTCAATAGAGCAATCAACCGCTTCGCGAGTTTGCACGCCCCGGGTCACGACGGAATTCCAACTGAGCTCATCAAATGCTTTAGAACAGATTTATTGTAGATAATGCACCAGTAGCTCCTTCGGTGCTGGCATGGAGAGTGTGCCTCATAAGAGTTGTGAGACACCAAGATCATCACGCTATTCTGAACTAAGTATGATCGATGCCACTGCGACAATTTACGGGTAGTCTCTCTTATTAATGTTGTAGGCAATTTGTTTTCTAAAGACTTACAGGTATTAGCTGCATATTTCTAAAATGAATGCTCCTTTCCATTTGTTATATTCAACTATTATTCACACAGATCGGACAGACTCCTGAACCTAAACTAAAATATCCAATTGCTGCATTTTAGTTACACACACTACGCTAGATTTCATGAACGCACATTCGAGAAACCACAAATCACAGTCGCCAATATAGTCACAGTCTATTTATTTAAATATATGTGTTGACATCCCCTGAAATTACGGCAACTCATACTGTACATGTCCAAGAAGGAATTTGAAGAATCTGGTCTTGATGAAATATAGCTTTACGAATATATGTTAAATAAAGTTTTCGTGCAAACACAAAGCTTCAATGCAAGACAGATTCTAAGCACTAAATCATGACCATGAACGGAGTAATACGATTGCAAGTAAGTGTCTCTAAATTCAATAATATTGCTGTTATGTGTACAGGAAGTCCTATTTGTTTAATTCCATCTTCAAATTCAATATCACCGAAAAATTCAAGACATCTTTACAACAATAAATCGACAGGTTCCAATAATGTTTCACAGGAAATTGTTTTACTCTTGAGGAGAGATGTTATATTGAAATGACATTTCCTTTGCATCACGTTCTAACTCTCTTCTGGGGTAAATATTCTGGCGGCTATAATTGGATCCAATGAATGTATTGCTTATTATTAATTTCAATAATAAGATTAACGGAAATTTTGCATATTATAGTACATTTTAAAAATCATTTAAGTAACATTAATTGGGCAAGGTATTTGTTTCATTAAAAATGAGGTCATGTTAACTAATGTAAAATAAATATTTGAAAACTTATCGATGAATTTATCGTGAAAAGATTGATGCTACCCAAGATCTCTTCACCAACTACGGCCGTCAGGTATTTTTAAATGTGATTAGTTTTCCATATTGGTTTCCTAATTTGATTGGTGCTTCGTTCTCCCGCGTCGTTGATATACTGCACACGTGTTCAATTTTGGTGTAGCTAAAATGGTTTGGGTGCATTTGTTGAACGGATTTGTGAAACAAGCTTCTTTTCTCGCAAATCTCCGAACACGTTGAAAAGCTTTGAACGATTATGTCCATGGAACATTTCAGTATAACTCCACACATACACGCACATATGCATCTGAGAAGTGATTGAAATGTACGAGTCATAGCAGCAAATTCAGGTCAACACATTACATTCACGAGAGCAATTCAGACTGACATTGATAGAAGAATGATACTAACCATAGAGTGTGCAATCGCCTTCGTTCATTTGTATCAGATACTCAACACTAACGTTAGTCAGTTTAGCGTTCTGCCCACGTACCACACAATAACAAACCTGATAAAATCATCTGCGTTTTGGGTGCTTGAACTTGAGTCATTACATGATTCTGTATTTGAATACCATGGTAATTTGTAAGAACATAGTGATCATTGATTAAAACATTGTTTACTCCTTCAAAACTCTTATAAGGTCCAGTGAGTCCACCTATTGACGGTAAACAGGCGGTTGTCGAGTTAGAGTGATGGGATGCAAGTAAAACACTACATTTTGACATTTTGTGAATCGTGAACAGTTTACCCGGAATTTTGTTATAATTCTGTATTCGAACACTGCAGTACAAATTAAGGACACTATTTAATAGTAGCTCTCAATTATAACATTGTTTTAGAGCTCACAGAACCCAAATTAAGTGACCACCCATGGAATGGCAAATTCCACAAGCAGGTTGTGATCTGTTATCAAGGAGGACTTGAACATTATACTACATTGACTTGAGCATATTGACTAACGGAGTTTCGATATTTTTCTGCCAAAATTTGTTCGTTTTATTATTTACTACCACGCAACGAATGAAATTAAAAGAATCTTTATTATACACCGAAACATCAAAGTTCTTTAAAAGCTGTAATTAGGAGGAACAACAGGTAGACTTTCCAAGCAACCGAATTTTTCGTAACAATTTCAATGAACACAAAATTTTTTCAAGGAAAACTTGGATTATGTGGCTCACCACGAACTATCATATTTATTCAAGCAAGATTTATATCAATCAGGAATAATAATTACTGAATTATCAGTATGCAACCTCTAATCTCTAATTGAATAAAAATCCCTTGTGAGTTTTGTTCTGAGAACAATTATGGTATGAAATGCACAAGCCTGATCCAGGCAGAGTGCCGCACAGTCAGAGACTGCATGTGGGTGATGAGTTACTGTCAGGTTGTCCAGGCCTAGACAGACATGATAACAGAAATACAGAATACAAAAGGAAGTGAGACTGCAGTGGGTTTCAGCATGCAGCTCATAACCGGTGGCCATTCAATTTAGCACGATCTTAACCGCACAGCACAAGTGACCGCTTATTGATTAAAACTTTATTCATTTTAACGGAGTTAGCATCAATCGCATACGTATGTTTACAACCGGAACAAGATCGAATTGGGAACAGATGTTTCGACTCAAACATATTATTTCGCATGTTTCGATAGACTGAACATATCGGACATGTGACATTGTGAGCCGATGTTACAGTTGTGTTAACAGTAATATATGGATTCAGTTGACTTATGAAATATATTACTGCATATAAGAAGTTGAAATTGTTTCACCTTCACTAAATAAATGATTGACAACTTGCTTGATGAAAGATTGATCGCGTGTTTTGACCCCGTTTTTAAACTCCTCACATACTCCGCTTAAACACATAACTACCTACATGCAGACAGTATCCGGCGTTATCGTGTTAGTGTCGGGGACGTGTGTATTGCAAAAACGTTTCATTTTTGTCAATTTGATCGATTTAAACAAAAGAATTTCGCTGATCAATCATTCTGAATTTGCTTTTGCGAATATCCTGTAGCAGTGGGTTTAAATAAATGTAAATATAACAATGTATTGGCAAATATAATAGTAAATAAAATTATTAAGTTTAGTATTAAAACCTAAGGCGTAAATGATCCCGTAACCAACAGTAGATTGCATGGGTACAATGATTCGATTAATAATCAATGAAGGATGCTGGTCACGCGAAAATATAAGAAGTGTGTAACGATAGCCTTTTCAAAATTTTAGATTTAGTACATATTCATATAGATTTGTATTAGTAGCCTAGAAGTCTGTGTGCTATTACAAAAAATCTTGATACGATTCACAACTTGTCGTTTAAGAACAAACAGGCATTTAACTTCAGCAAATCCATCCTTATGAATGCGGCGAATCGAGTAGACTTCATATAGGATATAGGCTCACAAGTCCTCGAAGATCACAGTGAAGAAACAGATTTGGGTGGCTGGATATGCTCCAGTTTATAAACCTCATTTGAATGTAACACTGCCTTTAAAAAAGCAACACGTGTTCTAAATCTACTCAAACGGGTATTTGAGAAATTTACGCCCAAGATATTCCCAAGCATCATGAATACATACTTGAGACCAGTCATGGAATAAGGTGTGCAGTCATGGTCACCGTCGCTCAAAACTGGCGTTGAACTTATGCAGCGGTTCTATCAGCGCTCAAACAAACTAGTATTCAGCATACAAAACAAAACTTATAAATGAATTATTGCGCACCTGAATATATATATATATATATATATATATATATTGTAATTTTTGAGATGAGAAAAATTATCTTACAATATGCGGGATTAGCCAAAGCATTTCAGTATGGATTTTAATAAGGTTAAACTTGTTTACCAGATCGCACCATTAACTAAAGACAAAGGTAAAACAATAGTATTTATTAGTTAATTTCAAAGAAACGCATACAAATTATTTCACTAAACATTTAAGCCCCATGAATAAATTGTCTATCTTACACAGATTTTATGACAATCCTTCTTACAATATTAAGTTCAAGCGATGGGAATCAAAATTTCTAATAATGGGATGGTTCTAAACTCCCTTTTTCATATGTGGCTTCATATGTTACAACAAGAAAACTGCAGAAAAACACATTGTGATTTCGTTTATTCGAATCAACTCTTTCCTGGAAATCCAGACCACATCAGATATCGACCGGAAAATTCACACTGAATTAATTTCCTCACAATGAATGATAAAACAAACCTCTATAAAGGAACGTCAAAACTTTTATCTGTAAATACGATATAAAATTAAGTAATACCGGTGATCGCATCTTTGAACTGGTTTTAGCGAAGGATTTCTTTATGTTGTGATTAATTTGTATCCTGCTGTCGCTTTGTAGTTTTTCTACTCCGGCTGATCATATATTTGAGCATTTGGAAAGAAAGCCCTTGGCTGGTGTGATTGTTTGATACATGTAAGAAATATCGATAATGGAGACTTGTTAGTCCCGAGAGTAACGACATATTATTTACCATTCTAAATTGTCAGTGACATGGATGCGCGATGTCATACATTAATTTACACAATTTTACCGGTTAAAAGTTTTTTATTTAGTCGTTTCTCTTGGTTCGGTCAGCCTGAAAAAGCAAATCATTTAAAAATTAAGTTTCATCTAGGAACTATAGTTCCGATAGGCTGTCTTAGATTATTTCGTCAGTGTATAAAATAACCAAAAAATAGAGCAAAGATTCATGTTATCATATACTAAAACTTAATTGAACAAGACGGATTATTTGTTCAGTCAGCCTGAAAAAAGCAAGTCCTTTGACAAATTAAGTTTCGGCTAGGAACTTTAATTCTGATAGGCTGTCTTAGATTACTTCGTCGGTGTTTAAGATAACCAAAATTAGAGCATAGATTCATGATATAATATACTAAAACCTGATTGAACAACACGGATTATTTGTGGAAAGCAACAACAGCGATCCAACCTTTCTCTAAAACTTAAAGATCATTGTACCATTACTCAACTGTTTCATTGTATGCCGGTCGTGTTCGTATTGTTCCTAATTAATCTATGCTAACAGAACGAAACCGATAATAATTGTGAGGGGATTTTGAAATGTTGAACCCCATCGACATTTGTGTGTTGCTGGGTACATGTCAAGTTGGTCGTGACAGTATTTTCCAAGCGTCACTTTATTCTTTAAAATTTATTTCATTCCTTTACTGTTTCAAGGCCAGCAGTTCCCTATGCCTGCCAGATAGGTGCAATCAGCATGAAATTGGTCGATATGAGTAATGCGAGTGCATGTTAATATAAATATTTTGTTCATATGTATAATACCTGTCAAGAAATTAATTTGATGTCATCGTTACCGAAACGTTAAATATAAAATTGGGTGGATAATTGAACGTTTTCCCAGGGGGTGTTTTCCTCTCATGATGAACACGTATACACCCGGTTCTAGACTATGCCGCACAAGCCTGGACACTATGGCTCCAAAAGACTTCTCGATATCATATATCAGAGGGCTTCAAAGCTTGTCATTTGACTCGAAAATATGCCATTCGCCGGGTGACTCAGACGACTGGAGCTGAGGAAACTTGCACAGAAGAGAATGCGAGGTTATCTCATCCTCGCATACAAAATACTTACTATTATTTCCCAACCCTGGACATACTATTCCACCTTCGAACTTCGAGCAACATCCGTGGCCATTGTTGAAAGATGGAAATCGCACACTTCAAACGTATCTGCGTAGATATTTTTATTCGGTGCGTGTGTGCTTTGTTTTGAATTCCCTACCTGCCGATTTGGTAATCTCAAACAGTTTATCTATATTCAAATCGAAACTTGACGGTTATACGAGAGCTAATCCAAAGTTTGCTCCTAACTATTAATAAACTATCTCCGTCCCATTGATTTTGATTTTATTTATACACGCACACACACACACACACACACACTATATATATATAGTTATTATATAGTATAGTATATATATATATATATATATGTTCCTATACTTCCACTCTATGGTTATTGTAAAGTTAATTGCTTTCTAAACCAGAAATATTGAATATTGAATCTTGAATCTTGCATTTTAAATGATTACATTTTTATTGAATGATATCCGGGTAAAATTAGAGTATTTTGGATTGTCAATTACCGAGAAAGTTATCTTCGCACACATTAATGATTAGTTACCAATCTATGATTATCATCAAAACGGAAGCCAATTTTATTTAGCTTTTTTCGCAACTTAAATGGTGTATTCGATATTCGCTCAAAATTCAACGAAGTCTTGTATGGTTTAGAAAAGCTACATCAAGCCAAATTTCCGAGAACAATTGGTTACTTTTTATAATGTCCAAACATTGGTCACACCGCAATAATGCTTTGATGGTGCATTGAAATCAGGTCGCCGATAATTATTTATATTTCGCGTGTTTCAAAACGGCCTTATCATTTATACGTGGACACCGATATTTTTGTTAGTAATATAAACACGGCTAATGACCGATGTAAAACATTTTGACGAAGTAAACTGAGCATGTATCCCGAAAATCGTCGAGAATAATTCTCTTCCCGCGTGCTGCAAATGAATTGCAAGTAAGTTGTGGTTTCGTTATGTTTGTTTGTTTTTCAATTGAAAGCACCTTAATGTTCAAGATCTAGTAATCTATATGTGATTGATTAACATTTTATTCAATATACCATGGAGTATGTCAAACCCAAGAAAAACAATTGAACTTTTTTTCATCTAATAGAAATTTAACTCTTCTGAACGGTCGTCCTTTGAGTCTTGTGTTATCTCATCTTGGCCGGAATAGTCTTTGACGGTTGTTCAAATTAGAAGCCCAACTGTTACAATTTATTTTTTGTGTGTAAGTTGATAGAAAAGTGGAAAGTTGGAATTAGAAAAATTGCTGCCAATAAAGTAGAACAGGGCTCAAATATTTAGCCGCTTCCAGTTCTTGTATGTTAATTGTTGATATAATCTTGAGATGAAATGCACTCAGTCTTTAACTAAGAACGGTTTCTCTATTCCACTTTAATTACTTCACATTACAGTCTACGATATACGGACAAATGTCTCATTTTAGATCAAGTTCTTTAGCACCGCCAAGATCAATCAAATGCGTTTCCCATATTGACAGAATTGCGGTAATAAGAAGAAGAAATTGGCTTGATTCTCGTACAAGAATTTTTAGCAATTGAATTAATTTCACAGCAAAATGAATAAATTAATGACCGCGAGCTCTCGACATCAGGTATCAATTTGTCAGTCACGCCGGCAAACGTGATACAGCGTTTGATTGGGTAACCGGGTATGGAGCCAACTAATGAAAAAATTGAATTTCTGATTTTTTAGTTGTTGCATAAATTACGACATATTAGTTTTACATAGAGGAGAATGCTCTTTAGACAATAAGGCTAATGTGCAATGCATGTGAAACATCGGATAAATGGATTTCTTTATTCTATTTCTCATACTATGATGGCAATTGATGATCGTATCGCGAATTAAACACACTGATAAACAGCTCAATCTTGAAAAAATACTTCTTCTACATGCAAATAAATTTGAGTGTGATCGTTTAGAGCAGTTTTCATGACGTTTCACTTCTGACATAGAAGCTTCGTCAGCACAAGGGGGATTGTCAGGACATGGAACATCACTTATCAGTAGTCAACCCACCACCACTGAATTGATCTAAACAGCTTATAGTACGCCTACGGTGAGTGAGATCACGTAGCGATGACCAGGATCAGTGGTACATTTGCCTACTAGCGTGTGTATCCAAATAAACCTAATACAAGCAAACACGGTCAAGTTTGGGTGACACTGTGGCCTACCTGTGTAAATGTACGGTTAAACATTTTTATAAAGAAAAAGAAAATAACTAATTAAGAAGAAGAAGAAATTGACTTTATTCGTACACACGAATTTTCAGCTGTTACAATAATTTCACCACAAATTTAAAAAAAATGATAAACATGTCCCGACATCGAGTTACAATTTGTCGACTGAACGATTTTTCTTGTCCGTCTTAATTGATTGACATACGATCCAGTTTACTAGCAAACGTTTTTAGGTCAAACGTTTCACTGCAAGTCCCGGTATCTCGTACTTCGTTCTAAAGTGCACGTCCAAATTTGACCTCAGTTGATCCGAAAATATTTGATGCATTTTACCCTTGGAGAAATTAATTGTATGCACGGCCGATTTGAAGGCCCCGCAAAAGATAGTAGATATAAGATTAACATTAGCTATTTTCGTTCGTATTATTGCCGAGCGCCAGATTGTGGAGATTTCTGCTCCAGCTAACGTATTGACCGCCAGTCGACCAGCCTTGGCATGTTCGACAGCCTCCGCATGTAGGAGTTCTCTATACGGTTTAATACCGTATTATTCTGATTATTAAAAACATCATGGGAATATGTAGAAGTTGTTTAGACCAATACAAGTAAAAACGAAAATGTTGAATACATTAGGTCCAACCCAGATAGAATGGAGAAGAATAGCATAGAATTAGACCCAAGGACGGTCCCAAGCCCACATTAGAAAGGAGGAGGGTTGGGCTTCTTAGGGATAGCAACCAATCCCGTAGTAAAGCTACATTGCTACGAAAACGATTGCAAAGATACGGAAAATTCTACTCAACAGTGGCTACCAGGAGAGGATCGCGAACCTTACGAAAGGTCCTATGACGGATGATTGGAGAGATGAAAGCCCTAAGGAAGTTGTCCACCCGATGGTACGAGTGCTCCTTGCGCTGAAAGGAGAAGATAAGACTTGGTTACTGGGAAGCGGTCGAACGCTGTATCCAGCTGGAAAGCGGGCTCACGCCATAGCATGAGCTCAATAGTGATGATCTGAGTATACTTGGAATGTCCGAAAGTGAGATGGACGGGCCTATGGGTGGCGAACAGCTAGATAGCTGTGATGTGAGACTATTATGCTGGTCCGGAAGGGCAAGAATAACCTCCCGTCATGGGGTGGAGTACGCTCTGCTTGCAAGCAGAGAGAGGACAAGCATTGACGATATGAAATGGTACGAGTGTTGGTGTACAGGAGCGACTCCTAAGTGCAGACTAAACTCGAGGCTTTTGCCAACTCTGATTGTGGGGTGGCCTTACGCGTCAAACAGAAGATGCAGGTCAAAGAGTGAAAGACAGTTTACGAGAGCCATTGCAATCAGTCTTGATGGCACTCTGAAAGCACGACCGTACTTGGTGTGGTAATGGAATTTTTAACGCGTGGTCTAGAACAGGAACTGTACAGACGGGCAGAAGCGTACCAGTGGGGAGGTTGTCGATGGTGTTGGGCCTACAGAAGATAATGAAGGAGAGGATACTTTGGACTTATGCGAAAGAGAAACGGATCGTGTGGGTCGTTGGAGGCCATTGTTCCCCCCACAAAAACACAAGTAAAAATAAACTGTCTTATCAGGACGGCAGAACAGAAATTCAAATTGATCACATGATGATAAATGATAAATGGAGGCGCTCGTTAAAAGATGTAAGGGTTATGCGTGGTGCCGATATTGGCAGCGAGCATTTCATGGTTGTGGTGAAGATTTGTTTGAAAATGAGAAGGGCAAATA
>JACCGJ010017850.1:0-19671 GCA_013407085.1 Atriophallophorus winterbourni
GCATGTTTCTTGTAACCGCTATCGACAACGTGCACCGTTCAGAATGTAAATTTATCCATGAGGGACCCAACATATTCATATCTCCTGGCAATTTGCTTCAGGCGTGTGAAATTCAAAGGACATTCACTTAAACATTTGTTTGATGTGTGTGATGACAATATGACATGCGTACCTATTTTATCCATTACGTCAAAAGTTCCCGTATTGATTGACGGCACCGGTATGTAGCCGTATGTGCTATATTTCGTTGGAATTCCCTAACCCAACATGTGGTGAACTCTCCTTGCCTGGCCGTTTTTAAGGAGAAATTGGACATAAACCTGAAAAAGAACATCATTTGTGAGATGCGAATCGAAGTTCTTGTCTACTCGCTACTTTATAAGTAGCTGAAGGGACTAAACTAAGCCCCAACTGATCGAACGGCGTATTGCCGCGAGGGTTATTACAACCCCAGGATAGTTCGAAGTAGAATACTATTCCGAAACACTAAAATCTCACCGGAAGCACAGACCGGTTTCGAGGTTTTTGCCTCTCATCAGCTATGCGTATCCGCTGAACTCTTCGCGTTTCGAACTAGTATTTGTGTAGACGGATGGCGCAATGCGAATCGAAGTTATCGTCTACTCGTCATCTGTGAGACTTACATGTGATATTCTCATCTCCTTTAATAATATCCGGAATAAAGTAAATCACTGAAAAATAATTCTTTCGTTACCTAGGGTTGTAATAATTTACAAACTATCGTTATTGATGTTAATTCGAACATTGACAAGGATATAATTTAAGGAATTATAAACTTCGTTGAAACAATTTGCACTGAACTTTTTAAATAGGAACTAAGATCTAGAAATGTTTTACTGTTTAATATAGTTAACCGTTTAAAGATTCAAGATTCAATGCGTAGATTATACACTCAGGTCACAATTTTAATAGCGGGAAACATCCAAAATTCATCTGAGTATATCGAGTACCTTGCAAGCACGTTCATGAATGGATTTGCACCGCAATATACTCTACTCAAACGTGTGATTGAAAAGTATGTGTGAAAAGGGGAAGGGATTCCGAAATTGCAACATTTGGCAATTGCGGAAGTTGGAGTACAGACAGGTAACTTGCTAACAATGCTAGTAGATTTCCAGGGACTTCGTCTAATGCTTGCGTCCAATCGTGTAAATCCGTGTGCAACTTACACAAGCTAGAGTATATTTTTATGAATCACTGTTGTGCTTGAGAAATAACACTGCCTTGAAGATTTCTAGTTACTGATAATTCACACACCCAGGTCTTTCTCTTTCGTAAACCACGAAACTTGCAGAGATCTCAGAGAGTATGTGATTTCGAAGGATTCACCGACGTTTAACATCTAGTGAACTACTTTCCCTTTGTATGTTCGTATTTTTAAAATACGCTATTTGGTTGTTTGGCCATGCATATTTCATTCGTATTATTGTTTGTAAAATATACCTTTTGGCGTTTAATACAATTTTGGAACCATCGGACTTTGTCAACCTCCCTGGTTGTGAAATTTCTGTGCGTTGCTCCCTACGGGAATTGTGAATAATGGATCCTCCAACATTTCAGCGCATTCTGCACCTCGGATTCCATCTCTTGGATTTTCCTGTGTGGATTATCTCGCTATCGTTGTACTTCACTGGGCCTATCTGTGGACATTTACTCTTTTGGTCTTTTAGTTAGTTAATTCCATTTTGTTGTATTTTGAGTAGTGCACACTTGTAATTTTCGTCCACTACATAATTTGTGAGCCCGAGCAACCATTTTGTCCATATGCGGTATATTTGTATTTGTTCATTTTTGGCGTATTGTTTGAATACTCACTTAATACCCCACCATGAGCGATTTTTTTATAATTAATGTTCATCCAACTCAACAACCTCAGTATCTTCCCTGAAAAAAACCGGATATAGATGCTTCTAATCTCCGTCTTTGGTTCGGCCATATTAACGGATTAACAGATAAATCTATTATGTAATATCATGTGGGGCTACTGTTTCCATTCAATGCAGCAGAAGGGTTCAGTGATCTTATTGATGCTATTTCTGGTACAAGCCATAAGGAAATCTCAAATCCTCATTGATAGATGAATTAGTATTTCCGAACAAAAGAGGCTCGAAAGCCTTTTTTCAAAATGGCTCTTGGCGATTAGAAATCATTTCAGCGTCTTCGCCTCCTGGTCAGCGCAATATCCACCAACTGGATTCACATCATCTCGATACGTGTGATTTTGTTTTTGTGCGACGTGACTGTGTTTGTAAACCACTTCAATTATCCTATCAAGACCACACAAAGCTTTTGAGCCTAAACCAAAGTACTTCGGTTTGGATATGGATGGTCGACGCGACACGTTTTCTATTGATCGTCTTAAACCAACTTTCGTTGAGTTTAGGCCGCCACCTCCATCAAGGGTCATTACTCCACAATCACACCCGCCGTGTAATCCTTACAACCACACAATCACAATAGGCACTCTCGATCGAGCTTGATTTAAGCATCATCGATAGTTCACTCAGTGTCTATAACACACACCTCACGAACTATTTGGTTCTCTTTGATCTCGTCAGGTAGAGACAGTACGATCAGGATTCCCGTAACTTGGACCGACCAATACAAACAAGCATCATCCGTGAGCCATGCATTTCATATACTCTACTCGTTATATAACACGATTTTCCACATCTTTCGTGAATATTCTCGTTTCAATGAATACATGAATCTCTTAACTATTAAATTTATTCTATGAATGCGATGACAATTTAGGTAAGCTATGTCTGGTTTTGGATTAGTCGATTATTATAACACTTTCAATTTTCTCGGTGTAGTCACGGATGATCATCACAAGCGCATGCTGGTTTCAATAGCATTTTGAAGGAATAATCAGTCCGACTCGCGAGAGAACAATTTCTTTCGCAACGCCCGATAGGGACACGCAGTATTCGGACTATCATTCTGGCTTGCACGCTGATGGCGTGATTTTTTATCAGTAGCCAAGAGGTTGGTAACTTCAATTCACAATGCAGGAGGACCAAATCGACTACACTCCATTCGCAAGTTTGCGTGCCTATAGTAACACAACGAATGATTCATCGCAACGGCTTGTGTTGTCACAGACTAGACGTTGTCGCAAACGGTGATAATCACGAGTGACACCTTAAATACTTCGTTACGATTTGTTCCAAGGAATGAAAGAACTATCTCAAATAAACTGGTTGGATAACATGGAATGCCTAAGGCAGGGTACATTTGAACGGTGTATACTCACATTTGAATGAAATAGAATGAATATCAACTGATCACTTTCAGATTCGTTATTTGTTAAAACATGTTTTGGGACAGATTGAGTGCTCGTATTCATGAAAATAAAGTAGCAGGCTATCGGCTAGGGCGGTGCGTGTAATCAACCTTTTGATTAAATTCGATGTTAAAGTTTTGTGTAAACATTTATTTCGAAAATTAGTTTTAATTATTTATAGCTTGTTAGTGCATTACTACAAATAGTGTTTTACAACTTTCTGCTCGACTGGCGAGCAGATAGACTGAAGCTATAATTATATTTAAGGTTTCTATGAATTTATTGCAAATGGTGAAATTTCAATGAAAACGTTCTTACGATGAACGCGAAAAAGTAAAATCTCTCTCCAGGTTATTCTTTGATATCAACAAATTAGAAATTTGCAAGTGACTCTGATCAAAATTTGTTGTTTTTGCTCCACAAATCTCATTTTCCACACAGATTTTATGGCATGACATTATAATATTCCTTTCAAACACTTTTGCTTATTTGTACTTTAGAAATTAGATATTTGATTTTGTTTTGTCTGGTGTATGGAACTTAGTACGCACTCGAGTTGTTTTTCGACATTGACCCGAATTAATACCCGGTTGTACGCATTAATTGAGCTGTTTTCGTTTCAATGCAGTATCACATTTATTGACAAATCCTGGCTCGGTTCTGATTTACTTCTTGTTTTTGCTCGCCACCTAACCTGTGAACGTTTCTCGAATATCATTTGCCGTAAATAGAACATGATTATACCGTGCTCAATATCCCTACTGTGAATAAAGTCAAAAATAGTGCCAAATTACGTAATCCATGGAGGTCCTTAAAACGTGTTGATTCGAATGAGATATCGTGAAAACAACGATATTAGGAAAATTCCGAGAAGTGCAGATATCATTGTTCCAATCCTGTTTATTTTACAAAAAACAGAAGCGGTAGATTTCAAGGTCCACCGATATTAACATCCGTTGGAAATGTCTCGCTTTTCGCGTAGGGCGATTCAAATAGCGCGGAGCGATCGAAATCCGAAGCACTGACTTGTAGCTTAAAGAGCGTAAAACAAAATATAATTTCATTAGAATTCGTTAGATTATAGATTCGGTTTCGAATCTAGCAATTTTTTGGAAATTACAACCAACCATTTATCAGACCACGCGATCTATATCCTTTTCATTTCAATCGAATCATTGATACCTGAGATAGATGACTGCCTCCAAAGTAAGCATAGCTTTCTAACGATTTCAGCTAAGGATCATAAATTGCTTTATATTCGACGCAATATCTCTTCTTATATTGTAATTGGTCATTATATATAGAACCAAATCATGTTTCTTTTAAGCATGGCTAATCCTAAATTATACTCACGCATATATTAGCCATATTATTAAATGTTTTTTGAATGAAAAATAGAATTCGGTTAACATTCTGCAATATCAGCTCACCCTGTCATGCATCTTCCATGTATTAATCTTGGCACATGTCATGTGCAGCACTGCAAGAATGAAATATAGTAAACTTCGATCTACGTGCATGCATATTCGTAAAAAACGTATATTGATTAAAATGATTCATGCTTATTACGAAATGGGGATCAGTTCATGGGTATTTCGTTCAGAAAGCAACTGCTCTTATCAGGGCTATTATATGCTATATTACACATGCTGCTCAAAATAGGCACCGTCTTCATTTACGCGTGTTTACTAAAGAAATTAGTTGTTTAAAGGTGTACATAATGCCCTAATACCTGCAACGAAATGCAAAATTTTTTTAAACAATTCCATTGCGATATTTTCGATCCAGAAAACGTAGATGGATCTCTTCAAAGAAATGATCAGGTTTTTCAGTATTAAGATCCACTCACATGAACAACAATACCGTTTACTTCACACTGGCTTCATCTTGTAAAGACATTGAAAAGAGATTCAGTGAGGTTTGAGGAAAGTTTTCATAATAATTGCTGTATTTTTACATCATGCCTCACTTTTTTAATGGGATTAAACCTATAACCATGAACGAAAACGCTCATTTGCAGGCATTTCCATCACACATTCACCGTTATACATGTGTTTGGGCACATCTGATTGAACAGGTTGGTTGTACCAGGATTATCCAACAGCGGTATACAAGCGCAACTTGTTTACCATTCCTAAACTCTTTCAAGCACAAGAAGATCATGATCTTACTGTCCGTACCTGATGAGTGCAAACAGCACGAACCCGGTCGCGGGGTGTGCGATGGAAATGCCTGCAAATGTCATTTTCGTTTATGATAAATGACGTTAGAAATGTGGGTTATTTCGTTTCTAACATACAAAAGATCCCATCAAAGTATCTCTCACTCTCTATCTATAGTAAAATTACAATATTATGACTTACAATGTTTGTTCTTGTAGCAATTGTCCAAATATGGTATCCCGGTCGTGCAGCGAAAAGTTTCATGTTTCACCACGCAATCATTTTCACCATCTTTACACATCATAATATTGCGGAATGCAGCCATTTTGCATCGGTCCACATGGCAGTAGCTTGTCGGTTTAAGATTTTTCCTGATCTAAAATATGATGTATCATTTTTATTTGGATGAGATCGGTACAAAAACGCTAAGGTAGTAGTGGTCTGCAATAAAAGATGATTTCTGTCACACAATTCATAAATTTTCTCTTGCGCTTCAAGCGATCTCATGTTGGATGGTGTAAATTGTTGTAGCGACCAAATCGTCACTGGGGAATAATTTCTGTCACGGAAACTTGTTGCCTGCTACAAGCCACTAGATTGTTATACCGGGATTGACGAGCGTTTACGAATCAATCCCAAATCAGAACAATACGTCAATTTACGCTGTGCTCAACGGTAATCGAATACAGTTTTCAATGTGAACCCAAATTGTCCAATAAACGGGAGTCAAACAACTCAGTTGAGAGCACAAAAAAGTACCGTTTTCCAATAACGGTAAACAGGGGTTACGGACAAATCAAAAAGTGGAAGCCCAAGTGCAGTTAAACAAAGTAACAATGTTCGGGAAAGAAAAATCTCACATATTTAACATTCAGTTTGAATGTTATTTTTAATTTATAGAAAAAACAAAAAAATATCACGGGAAAATTATGACGCAAAAAACTGGATAAGGAAACCGGTGTAGTGTGAGTAACAAATTTCTCTAGTTCGTTTGATCTTGCTTTACTGAAAGAGGAATTTTCAAGACATCAACGCGGATTCATACACCGCCCACCAAAATTCCTTTAACTCTGGAGAGCAAGTTCAGACACAAACACTGAACTGCGGAGCTCTCCCCTACCTGGCTAACCGACCCGTGTACCTGCGCGACCCAATACTGCGACGGGACGATCAAATGTTTGGTGGTAACTCTGGAGTTGGCAGACCCGAAGACCCGCCTCCAACCAAAAACATTTGAATTCAGTTCAATCAACGTTCGTCTTCGCATGCGACCGGCAGACGAAATGCCCGGTGGTATTTCTGCAGATCCAGAAACCAGACTCCCACCTTAAGCACCAGCCCCCGGTCCCGACAATACAGGTACGCCCTATTCCCCACCCTACCGCAACGCTATTCGGCACTTTCAAGCAAACATAGCTTTCTAACGTCACGCTTCAATAATCCTGCGAATAAGCGCACGGTGACTCTTCGAACTAATCCATCTCCAATATCGTTACATTCGAGCACCAATAGAATGAATCAAGTGACTTTATTTAGTGGCGAGTCACACACGCCACGTCGCATCACCATCAATGGACACCTGTGGCTTGTTATAGTGAAATAGTTTGCTAGACAAAGACCCACGACGTCCTCCGGTTCTGCCACTGTCCCCTACAAGAAACAAACCCACCCGAACGAGCTTTGTGTATTTCATCCTCAAATAGCGCCATCTTGCGCCATCTAAACAACTCTAATCTGCAAAATGATATTAGTCTATCCGGGGTTCTTAACACAAATGTCTCATCAGGTACACAAACGATCAGCTTGCACCAATCATATAGATTGTCATGATGACCATCTGTCGCCCCCATTTCAGCTGATTCAGTGTCATGTGAACCAGGCCTTCTATTCATTTTGGCTGATTTAGTGTCAGGTGAGCCAGGCTTGCTCTTCACCTGATCCAAATTGGTGTCGGGAAATTCAGTCACAAAATCTGACTGAGCCAATTCAGTGTCAGGTAACTCCGCTTCCTGATCACAACCGACAACACGAACGTCTACATCCTTTAATTTAAAATCAAGAGAAACCATTCTTTAACGATTGCGAGGCTAACAAGCCTTCCTATGGAAACATTTATGCAACATCAGCACTCCTGACCTAATAAGGTTTCCACAGCTTATGGCTCTTTTCGAGCACTTAATCGTTGTTTGATTGCCCAATGTGCTTCCGGGTGTCACATTCAATCTATTAACTATGTATTTACGGTTAGTTTCCTCAAATAACACATTCTTGGGTTTGGACCATCGACCTGCAAATTTTGAATGCGGCCGCATGTTCGCAAAATGCATCATTTCGTCAACGACCAAGGCCTTGTCGATTTCAATTATTTCAAGTCCATTTAGTGATTCGAAATCAAACTCACTTGCAAGCTCGCGAGCGGACATTGTACTGTTCATCGTCTTAATGCAAGTTTCTGAAGCTTGCATCTCAATTCCAATTTTTTGAGCGACTTCACAACAAACGACTGTCGTATCAGAACCAGAATCAACAAATACGCATGCTTCGAAAAAACTCCTGGTCCTACCAAGCGAACAGATATTACCCCCATAGAGACAACTTGCACACAGTTCGTCATGCTCACTGTTTTGCTTTCAACGTGAGACTGGACCTTAGGTTCCCAATGCAGCAATGTGTGGTTAGGAGCCTCACAGCTAACGACCTGACATGAATTAGTGACACTACAAAAATTTCTGTCATGACCATCCTTCAGGCATTTGAAACACAGGTGACACTGCTTCCCCTTTTTCCAACGTGTCTCGCGGTCGGCGGTAATGAACTCTTTTCAAGAGGCCACTCCATGAGTACCCCCACAGGTTGGGCATCGTGAATTTTCAATCTTCATTGTGTCGCCTGCACGCTACCGAGCAAAGTTTTGCTTTTTATTCATGACTGATTTATTACCAGTTTCACTCGTGTAAGCGTTCTTACCCTTGCGATTTTGCTCCACTAATTGATCGAACCAGGTGTTAGCATCATTTGCCCGTAGACTGATAAAGCACATCAAATCTGCGAAATATGGCTATCGGCCTTCGCTGGTACACTGCTAAACTTTATCAGCCCATTGCTGCTGTAGATACAGAGGAAGTGTACGGACCAAGCGTTCAAGCACCATCAATGAATTGAGGTCCGCAGTGTAGTTCATTTGCTCTAACGCTATTTGGCCCTTAATAATAATAATAATAATAATAATAATAATAATGTATATTCTTGGATACACCAAGTCATGCCATACATGATCATTTGTTTTAATGAATAAGTACAGCAAATAAAAACGGTAAATATACAAATGTTAAGGTCAAACATAAATGAATTGTTTTTTTATAACAACCGTAAAAAATAGTTGGATAACATTTATACAAATGGTAGCTTGTTTAAGACATAGAGTTGATAGAATATCCGAAAAATAAATGATTAAGGTTCATGTTTTTAACGAATACGACATTAATTGTTAAAATGGGTTAATTACAGTTTGGGTAGGTCTGAACCGCAATGTTTATTCATGTATGATGTTCCAAATGCAACTTCAAACGCAGATAATTGTATAAAGAGTTCACTTTATCGGGTCACGGAGATATGAGTTGCATCGCCCTTTCAAGAATTGCCAGAGTGTATTTTGTTGAATTTCAACAATTCTGAAAAGTAAATTCTCAAGAAAAAAGTTATATGTCACTTTAATTTTTTTTTGCTAAAAAAAATATCAAAAGCCTTTTATGCCGTATAAGTATAAATTATCTATAGTTGTATTAATTAGAAATAGCTTACCTAATTTTTCCGGAGATAAAAAAGAGTTGAGTTGCTTTTTGAATTCAGTTTGTGAAGTGCTCAATCTTATATTATTAGGAAGTAAATTCCATAAACGAGAATATTTATAGAATAAAGAAATCTTTTCGTATACGATTGTGGATTTTCGGTAAACATATTTTGTTTTTGTGTCGAAGATTATATACTTCAGAGTTTTTGAAATCTAATTGTAAATCAATGTCGATCATATCTTTTTTCAATATTCTGTAAAAGAGTATAAGATTTTGTTTTATTCTTCGAAACCATAATGGTTCCAATCCTAGGATCTGACATCTTTCCTTATATGAGTGCTTATCCGAACTGGTGGTAATGGATCGTGTGAAAGAACGTTGGATGCCTTCTAAAGCATAGCTATCAGACCGAGTAATGTTACTAGATATAATGTTGCAGTAATCTAATAAAGGTAGTGTATGTAACTTGTAAAGTTCCAGCTTGCACTGGGGCAGAGAGATGAATCTATGAAGTAAGCCTATATTCTTTTTTGTTTTAGAAATTAAGTAGCATATTTGTTCATGAAATGTAAGTGATCCAGAATATCGATAACCTAAATCACGTACAAATTGTGCTGGTTGTAGTGGTGTATTATTTAGGATGATCGAATCTTTTGGTATGATACAGTTGAAATTTATGAAAGTTGATTTATTGGTGGAGAACTCAAGACCGTTTCGAATACTCCATTGAAGGAGAGCATTCAGGTCTTGGTTCAATTTTGATATAAAGTCGTTAGTCTGGTTAGATGGGAAGGCTATGGCGACTTTTATATCATCTGCGAACAAAAAGATCTTACAGTGTGTTATGACAGATAGTATATCGTTGATAAATATCAAGAAGAGTAGTGGACCTAGAACGCTTCCTTGTATGACTCCGCTTGGAATTGGCCAAGTTCTAGAACGGTAGCCATTTATATCTACCGAGAAGGTGCGACCAGTAAGAAAAGATTTGAACCACGAAAGTAGGTTTCCAGTAATACCTACAGCAGATAATTTTGCGAGGAGTAGATTATGCGGGACCCTGTCGAAGGCTTTCATAATATCAATGAATACAACTATGACTCCAAGGTTTGAATCTAGTGATTGTGTCACGTAATTCAAAAATTGTAGTTGACAAGTGACGCAAGATTTTCTGTTGAGAAATCCCTGCTGGTTTGATATGAAATAGTCTGGTGTCAAGTATGCTAGGGTGGCCTGTCTGACAAGCTTCTCAAATATTCTAGCTAGAAGTGGTGTGTGATTGATGGGTCGATAATTGGTAACTGTATGTAGTGATCCGGACTTATGTCGCGGAATGACAACGGAATGCTTCCATTCTAAGGGGAAGTTCCTGATTTGATAGACTTATTAAAGAGATTGAGTAGTAATAAAAAGAAGTCTTCAGATCCAATTTTGCATATTGCTGGTACGAAACCTGTTTCATCAGGTTTGTAAGAGATTGTAACTTGATTACAAACTTTACGTATGTCAGAGTGTGGTGATTGTTCGATTAACCATCAATAATAATCGATCATTCATCACCACTCATTCAAATATAATCAATAGTACTATGATTCAAGTTCTGATTGTCACTCATTCATTCATACATTCATTCATTCTGATTCTGGTTGTTATACAATACATACTGTGATTCGAGTGAGCGCGGTTGTTCTCACTTACATTCTTGGGCTGATTATTCAATTCAATACAATACAATTCATTACATTTGGCGCCCGATGTGGGGCTCGAACCCACGACCCTGGGATTAAGAGTCCCATGCTCTACCGAAAGTGCAAAATTTCATTCCATGGTGCGTCAGCCCAAACAAGGAATTCGTGATTTTATTCTACAATTGCTAATTCAGGCAGCGAAATGCAACTTCGGTGAGTCGTTAGATATGCAATTGGAAAATCGTCTAATTGCTGGAATACATGACAGTATTCTGCAGAATGAACTCTTGAAGCTGCCAAATCCCTCTTTCAAAGATGTTCGAGCTCACTGCGAACAGTATGAAGATGCACGTGTGGCAACAACAGATTTGTCGCCAGCACAAAATTCCGTCATGTTCAATACACATAAACGTGAAAATGCCAAGGCTCTGATGCAGATAAATGATGATGATACCTTAACTATGCCGCTTGGCGAAAAAGGAAACGTTGACTTTCATACATGCTATCATAGTATGGAGAACACTCCTGTTACTCTGGATAATCAAACTGCATCTGAAAAGACAGTTCGACCGATTTCTAACAGTGCCATTGCTCGTGCTAAAGATCTTTCGTTTGATGATGAAAATTTGACTTCCCTACCAACCGATTCAAGTGCTACTCCTGTTAACACGTCAACATCCGCCCGTATCATTGATTCAAACGGAAAGTCTAGTTTTCATTACCAAGAAAGTGGCTTCAATGCTTGCAAACTTCAGAATTCATCAGATGCCAATTCAAATAAATCGCCGAACTTATCTCATCAAGCGAATTCAGCACTGCCAACTAGTTCATCCAAACGATTGTCAGATAATATTCTTTTCAAAACCGTTAGAGGAAAAGCCTTATTGTCACCTTGGACTAATGCCATTGAAAAAGCGATACAATTGTTGGTAACTGTGGATGATGTTTCGGATTCGGTAGATCCTCCGTGGAGATCAGAACGTTTGTTGAACAAGCCGTACTGGGATTATACAAACCCAGGATTATTCGCAAACTGAGGTGGTTGTGGTGATTGTTCGATTAACCATCAATAATAATCGATCATTCATCACCACTCATTCAAATATAATCAATAGTACTATGATTCAAGTTCTGATTGTCACTCATTCATTCATACATTCATTCATTCTGATTCTGGTTGTTATACAATACATACTGTGATTCGAGTGAGCGCGGTTGTTCTCACTTACATTCTTGGGCTGATTATTCAATTCAATACAATACAATTCATTACACAGAGGTATTAATTGTAATTGTTTCTAAAGTATTGCATGTAGGGTGTATGATTACCTCTGGATAAGAGTTGTTATTATATGAAGCATTGAAAAATAAAAGAAATTCTTCGCAAATAGCAAAAGGCTCAGTTATTACTGTGCAATTGTTACCATGTTGATCCTGTTTAATGATGTAGTTTATCTTATCTAATTTTCCGATGCCCTAGCGTTCATTAATTTAGATATTGCTTTCTGTTTTTTACTAGATTTGAGGGCAGTAGACTCATCAGAAATCAGTTTATGGTTCATAATTTGTACTAGTTTGTCAGATAGTTCATACGCGTGCAAAAGGGAAGATATGTCATGCTTATTACGAGCATATGATGTCAAATAAGCAATGCGTTTTTCTAACTTATGAGCTCTACTCGGTTTAGGGTGTCTAGTATGTCTGGTAGTAGATTTCTGTAGTAAGTCACCAAGTTTATTATGAAAGATTTTTGAGGTTACATTGAAATTGTCAGAAAGGAAAAATTCAGTCCAATCATCGTTTCTAATGAGGTTTTTAAAGATTTTCCAATCTATGTGAGTAATTATATGTGGCTTTTTAACACTAGTTATTATGCTATTGCAACTCAATTCAAAAGATATAATGTTATGATCTCCATTGAAAAATGACGGAGATACCGTCAGGTTTGAAGGTGTGATATTCAAAGTAAAGACAAGGTCAAGGATATTTTTATTGCGCGTTCGTTTATCAACAAACTGTGTAAAACCTAATAGTTTGACGCTATTGGAAAAAAAATTAAGATTTGTGTCGTTGCATTCTACCTGGTTGAGTGAAGGCATGTTGAAATCTCCTGCAATTAATTTATAGCGGCAAGGTGGATAGAGGCTTCTATGAAACAATCAGTCAAGCGTTGAAGCTTTGAAGAAATAGTAGCTGGTGGATAGTAGATGCATCCAAGTAAAAGATCAAAGGCCGGTAGTGCCAGCCAGATAGAATCTTCGATATGACTAAATACGGATGAAATGATGATGTTAGCTTGGAGGTTAGAGTTAACATTAACAAGGCAACCTCCTCCACGTTTTGAAACGCGGTCTTTTCTAAAAGTGTGATAGTTTGGAATCAGAAGTTCACAGTCTGATTGCTCCTTTTTTGTCCAAGATTCAGTTATAAGGTTTTACACAGTTTGTTGATAAACCAACGCGCAATAAAAATATCCTTGACCTTGTCTTTACTTTGAATATCACACCTTCAAACCTGAACGTATCTCCGTCATTTTTTAATGGAGATCATAACATTATATCTTTTGAATTGAGTTGCAATAGCATAATAACTAGTGTTAAAAAGCCACATATAATTACTCACATAGATTGGAAAATCTTTAAAAACCTCATTAGAAACGAAGATTGGACCGAATTTTTCCTTTCTGACAATTTTAATGTAACCTCAAAAATCTTCCATAATAAACTAGGTGACTTACTACAGAAATCTACCACCAGACATGCTAGACACCCTAAACCGAGTAGAGCTCATAAGTTAGAAAAACGCATTGCTTATTTGACATCATATGCTCGTAATAAGCATGACATATCTTCCCTTTTGCACGCATATGAACTATCTGACAAACTAGTACAAATTTTGAACCATAAACTGATTTCTGACGAGTCTACAGCCCTCAAGTCTAATGGAAAACAGAAAGCATTATCTAAATTAATGAACGCTAGGGCATCGGAAAATTCAGATAAGATAAACTACATCATTAAACAGGATCAACATGGTAATAATTGCACAGTAATAACTGAGCCTTCTGCTATTTGCGAAGAATTTCTTTTATTTTTCAATGCTTCATTTAATAACAACTCTTATCCAGAGGTATTCATACACCCTACATGCAATACTTTAGAAACAATTACAATTAATACCTCTGACATACGTAAAGTTTGTAATCAAGTTACAATTTCTTACAAACCTGATGAAACAGGTTTCGTACCAGCAATATGCAAAATTGGATCTGAAGACTTCTTTTTATTACTACTCAATCTCTTTAATACGTCTATCAAATCAGGAACTTTCCCCTTAGAATGGAAGCATTCCGTTGTCATTCCGCGACATAAGTCCGGATCACTACATACAGTTACCAATTATCGACCCATCAATCACACACCACTTCTAGCTAGAATATTTGAGAAGCTTGTCAGACAGGCCACCCTAGCATACTTGACACCAAACTATTTCATATCAAACCAGCACGGATTTCTCAACAGAAAATCTTGCGTCACTTGTCAACTAGAATTTTTGAATTACGTGACACAATCACTAGATTCAAACCTTGGGGTCATAGTTGTATTCATTGATATTATGAAAGCCTTCGACAGGGTCCCGCATAATCTACTCCTCGCAAAATTATCTGCTGTAGGTATTACTGGAAACCTACTTTCGTGGTTCAAATCTTTTCTTACTGGTCGCACTTTTTCGGTAGATATAAATGGCTACCGTTCTAGAACTTTGCCAATTCCAAGCGGAGTCATACAAGGAAGCGTTCTAGGTCCACTACTCTTCTTGATATTTATCAACGATATACTATCTGTCATAACATACTGTAAGATCTTTTTGTTTGCAGATGATATAAAAGTCGCCATAGCCTTTCCATCTAACCAGACTAACGACTTTATATCAAAATTGAACCAAGACCTGGATGCTCTCCTTCAATGGAGTATTCGAAACGGTCTTGAGTTCTCCACCAATAAATCAACTTTCATAAATTTCAACTGTATCATACCAGAAGACTCGATCATCCTAAATAATACACCACTACAACCAGCACAATTTGTACGTGATTTAGGTTATCGATATTCTGGATCACTTACATTTCATGAACAAATATGCTACTTAATTTCTAAAACAAAAAAGAATATAGGCTTACTTCATAGATTCATCTCTCTTCCCCAGTGCAAGCTGGAACTTTACAAGTTACATACACTACCTTTATTAGATTACTGCAACATTATATCTAGTAACATTACTCGGTCTGATAGCTATGCTTTAGAAGCCATCCAACGTTCTTTCACACGATCCATTACCACCAGTTCGGATAAGCACTCATATAAGGAAAGATGTCAGATCCTAGGATTGGAACCATTATGGTTTCGAAGAATAAAACAAAATCTTATACTCTTTTACAGAATATTGAAAAAAGATATGATCGACATTGATTTACAATTAGATTTCAAAAACTCTGGAGTATATAATCTTCGACACAAAAACAAAATATGTATACCGAAAATCCACAATCGTATACGAAAAGATTTCTTTATTTATAAATATTCTCGTTTATGGAATTTACTTCCTAATAATATAAGACTGAGCACTTCACAAACTGAATTCAAAAAGCAACTCAACTCTTTTTTATCTCCGGAAAAATTAGGTAAGCTATTTCTAATTAATACAACTATAGATAATTTATAATTATACGGCATAAAAGGCTTTTAATATTTTTTAGCAATTAAAAAAAAATTTAAAGTGACATATAACTTTTTCTTGAGAATTTACTTTTCAGAATTGTTGAAATTCAACAAAATACACTCTCGCAATTCTTGAAAGGGCGATGCAACTCATATCTTCGTGAACCGATGAAATGAACTCCTTATACAATAATCTGCGTTTGAAGTTGCATTTGGAACATCATACATGAATAAACATTGCGGTCCAGACCTACCCAAACTGTAATTAACCCATTTTAACAATTACTGTCGTATTCGTTAAAAACATGGACCTTAATCATTTATTTTTCGGATATTCTATCAACTCTATGTCTTAAACAAGCTACCATTTGTATAAATGTTATCCAACTATTTTTTACGGTTGTTATAAAAAAACAATTTATTTATGTTTGACCTTAACATTTGTATATTTACCGTTTTTATTTGCTGTACTTATTCATGAAAACAAATGATCATGTATGGCATGACTTGGTGTATCCAAGAATATACAATATTATTATTATTATTATTATTATTATTATCATTGCGCGTTGCTATCCTACTACTATCTACTACTACCGCGCCTGGCACCACGATCCTCAGAGATTGCACCTATGAATAAAGAAACTTACCTTTTGGCAGGCACGATTATACGCGGGTGCTCCTCCACTACATTCTCCAGTCCTACTACCATCAGGTTCCACACTGAGAAAATGATTGACCCTTGGCAGGCGTGGCCTTCTCCGCCAAGATTGTCCACCGAAAAAATTCTGGACCGCCTCGATTTGCTTGTCAGCCACATACTGTCCCTGTGCAACTGAACTGAACTTACTTGAGTTATCCAGCAGAAGACCCGAGGTATTCCTGCCCCTTTTAGGCATTAGTTAGGCCGCATTTAGAATATTGTGTCCAGGCGTGGTGCCCTTACTACAAGAAGGATATCGTTCTACTCGAAAGCGTACAGCGTCTCGCAACTCGCATGATTGAGGGTCAGCGAGGGAAACCTTACGCTGCACGCCTAAAGTCCCTAGATCTTTTTTCACTTACGCGCCGTCGTTTGAGAGGTTACTTAATTGAAACCTTCAAGATCTTGAAGGGGTTAAGTGGCGTTAGCATGACCGACTTCTTTGCCTTAAGTCCTGAGCTGGGCACCCGGGGCCATTCACTCAAACTTGCTAAGGAGCGATGTAGACTAGACTCCAGGAAAAACTTTTTCAGCCTCAGGGTGGTAAATTTCTGGAACCGGCTTCCAGAAGAATTTATATCCTGCAGTTCTGTCGCAAGTTTTGAGCAGGGTTTGGACCGCATCTGGGTTAAGTTTTTTCCTGAATTCTCCCCCTAATTTTTATGCAAGATTAGGTTGTTTACCATTTTTATCGTTGTTTGGTAAGTAAGTAAATGCTAAAGTTCTGTTTGTTTAATACACAACTCTTCTTCAGCTGACCTCTCACCGTACTGGTGAAGAGAAATGTATTCTTATCTTTCCAGCATCATTCATTACGTGGTGCTTCCTGAATACAACACGGATAATCCCTTGGCATCGCGATCGTCGAGGATATCCAAATCACAATAGGAATAAACGCTTTGGCAGTGGTGGTTGCTTCTCTGCAGCTTTCCACCGAAAGAAATTCTGGACGCTCGATTGGCTCTTTCGCCACTTACTGTCCTGCGCAACTGAACTGAACTGAACTACAAGGCCTCTTAAAGTCCTAAAATGCGCGCAAATCAAACTACGAATAAGAAGGCTTAAAATAAAGTAACAACTTCAGTTCAGGTTCTTTTGCAATAAGCACTCTTGATAAGCCCGACTTCTCTATGAACGAATAAACTGGTTATACCTTTGGGACCTTCCACTGAACCTTAATGCGTGCCAACTCTTGTCAGCACTGGTTGATAAGATTTCAGTCCAGGTGTCGAGAAATTCTCTCAGTGTTAACGCCACATTTTTAAGAATTTTGGAGTACTAGTTAGGACTGAGTTCAAATCAAAAGACCAATGTGCTGCTGCAGCTCAACGTGCTCGCAATGTGCTTTTTCGGCTGAAATCCGCTCTATCCAGCAGAAGACCCGATGTATTCCTCCCACTTTACAAGGCATTAGTTCGGCCGCATTTAGAATATTTTGTCCAGGCGTGGTGCCCTTACCAAAAGAAGGACATCGTTCGAACCGAAAGCGTACAGCGTCTCTTAACTCGCATGATTAAGGGTCAGCGAGGGAATCCTTACGCTGCACGCCTGCTGTCCATAAATCTTTTCTCACTTCCGCGCCGTCGTTTGAGAGGCGACTTAATTGAAACCTTCAAGATCCTAAAGTTGTTACGCGCCGTTATCAGGAACGAATTCTTTGCCTTAAGTCCCGAACTGGGCACCCGCGGGCATTCACTCAAACCTGCTAAGGAACGATGTAGACTAGACTCCCGGAAAAACGTTTTCAGACTAAGGGTGGTAAATTTAAGGAACCGGCTTCTAGAATTTGCTTATATCCTGCAGTTCTGTCGCGAGTTTTAAGAATGGTTTGGACCGCGTCTGGGATAACCTATTTCCGTCTGTCTCGCTGAGACTGGATTTTGACGTGGTGCGATGGTTTGTGTACCTTCATGACCCATTGAGCTATACTGGGCGGTGTCTTTTGGTACCAGCAGAGCTACTCATATCAGAAAGGTCGATGGATAGAGGTCAGACAAACTCAGTCTGAACCCACTGCCTTGTGGTTCATGATTTTTAGTCAAATGCTCCAGCTGTGGCCCCCTAAGCCAACCCCCTACTTCGGCCTGGGCAACCGGGTAGTATCACGCCCACAAGCGATTATAAAAATAGGTAAAAATGACAGATCCCGTGCTCCCACGCTCTCTGCTCGAAATGCTTTCAATGATCTCACACTGCATGCAAACTTTTTTAATAACTGTTTTCCGTTTTGTAATTCTTTGGGTAGCCCTGACAGAAGTGCAGCTTGTTTATCGAGGCTTCCAAATTCAGCCACTTCGAATATTTTGTCTGCTTCGAATGCCTCCGGAGGGTCCTTCTGCTTGCGCGTACCATTCAAATCAGCGGCGTTTAATGTACGAACTTTAGCTAGCATCGGACATCAGGTAGCCTTGGCTCGCACACTTAATAGCCCCGATGTCGATCTTTGCTGTTTGTTTGAAACACCAATGCATAATTGTAGCTCAGTTACGCGCTTGTCTAACCCTTCAAACTTACGCAAGTTACTATCTACGCCTGTTCACTGATGACGATGCCATGGTTCTGTTTCTGCTGGTGTCGGAATCGAGTCGTGAGTGAGAGAGCTGAGGTCGCACTGTTAGACTTGATCCCAGTCGACAGTCGCCTTTGTGCAGTATAACTACAGGGTTCGTGCAAGAAAGGCCGATTTCGCAATCAATCCCGCAACCTGTTTGTGGTTGCTGCCTATTCACCGATTAATTGTAGCTCCGAATTTGACAGGGATGAGTTTTATGGAAGGTTACAATAAATCATTCGAGAGATTGCTTAGCTTGTGCTGAGATCACAGACTCTACCTTGCCAACACTAACTTCCGCCATTCGAAGTCATCATCATCATCCCAGATAGCATTACACCGGTAGCGCGTACCGAATGCTTAACTGCCACACAACCATGAAAAAGTAAAATCCTAAAGGGTGGGACTTAAATAGCTACGGATTCTATAGAAAAGTAGGCACAAACAAACTGGGTAGAGGTGCCTACACCTCGAATAAAGCATGCATTCAAACAAGTTTCGTGAACGAGTAGAGCGGCATCAGCATGGCAGCTTCCTTGCGGCTTTCACTTTCACGCATTATAACAAGCTTTCCTTGCCACTCCACTTAGCAACATACAAGGTTAAGCAAACACTCCAAGAAGATGCTTAGTGCAAGACCGCCATTGAACACGGTTTCGGGACATTTCCTGAAGCGTAACTAGCCATTGCGACATCTGATCGCGGGGACACCAACCTGGAAGACGCGCTGTGCCGACTTTGGAAAGGTTAC
>JACCGJ010017856.1:0-11779 GCA_013407085.1 Atriophallophorus winterbourni
ACTAGCGAGAGGTTATCCGCAATTGTTGAACCAAGGTATGTGAACTGATGTACTGATTCAAGCTGACAGTTTCCGACAGTTATGATGGGAGGCGATACAGTCCCTTGGCCAAGGACTTTGGTCTTGCTCATGCAGATGGTTAGATCAAAGTCTTTGCATGCCGACGAAAAACAGTCCCTTAGCGACTGTAGGTTCTATTAGGAGTGAGCAATAAATGCTGCATCGTCGGCAAACAACAGGTCACGGATTAGCACATCCCGTGCTTTGGTTTGTGCTCTCAACCGGTTCAGGTTGAAAAGCTTACCATCACTTCGCGTGCGTATGTGAATGTCTTCTGTTCTTGTCCTGAAAGCGTTCTTCAATTGCAGGGCAAAGAAAATGCTGAACAGCGTGGGAGCATGAACACACCCTTGTTTGACGCCTCGGCGAATTTCAAAGGCTTCTGAACTGAGCCTTTCATGCCTGAGTGGAACACAATAACGAGTATGAGCAGCCTAGGGGGGGCAGCCTATCAGATCAAGCATTCTGGAAAGACCCCCCCTTAGTTAGATCAATTAAAACACCGTATAATGGCATACGCTGTTCCCGACACTTTTCTTGAAGTTGTCTCAGGGAGAATATCAAGTCAACGGTTGATCTTTCCTTGCGGAAGCCACATTGAGATTCGGAGTAAAATCTATCAGCTAAAACTTGCAGGCTGATCTGTGGGACTTTAGCAAACAATTTGCCTACAACATTTAGAACGGAGATTTCTCTGCAATTGCTTTAGTCCTCTCTATATCCATAATTCTTAAATAGCGTGATGATCTTTGTGTCTCGCATCGCTTGTGGGTCACCGCCCTACTGCCAGCACTGAAGACGAAAATGGTGAAGAGGTTGTAATAATGCTGCTCTACCGCGTTTCATGAGCTCAGGTGTAATTATTTCGTCACCAGGGCCTTCCAATTTGCTGAGCGGTCGATTTTCTTATTAAGCTCATCAAGAATAGGAGGGGTAACTAGATATTCAATGGTCGGCAACCGCTCGACATTTTTAAGTGCATGCGGTAGAATCTTACTGTCCCTAGAGTAGAGAGATGAGAAGTGCTCTACTCATCTTTCCATCTCTTGAGTTTTGTCGACAATCAGCTTACCAGATTAAGACCTAATGGGAGCCGTTTTATGTTTATTTGGGCCCATGGCTCTCTTGATCCCATAATATATACCTTGAAAATTTCCGTTAGCCGCAGCGTTTTGGATATTGAGTCAAACTTCAGTCCAATAATCGTTTGTACATCGCCTTGCTGTCTGTTAAACATTATTTCTAGCTGCTTTTAGAAAACGTAAGTTTTTATCTGTTGGCATACCTTTGAATCTACGAATGCTGAGCGTTTCTCATTCAAAACAGCAGTCATCTTAGAAGCTTTTGCCTCGAATCAGTCGCTCCTTCAAGCTTTCTTCGTACCAAACGTGGAAAGTGCGACTCGGCATATGCAGCTTTTTATCAATTCCTAGTTTTCTGAAGCAGATTCAAGTTGTGTTATGCTGTTGAACTCGTCTGTGAAGGTTTTTGTGAATCTCGCAGTTAGATTAGGTTCGCACATGCGAGTTACGTCTATCCTGGGCTTACCAGACAATTTGCTAAGGTGAAATCTTGTGTGGGTAAGCTTCAGTTTTGCACAGACCAGTGAATGATCAGTGTCGCAGTCTGTGCTTTGATATGATCGGCTGATGAGCACGCTTTCTATATTAGTTCGCCTAACAAGAATAAGATCAAGCTGATGCCAATGCTTAGAGCGAGGATGTTTCCAAGAGACTTTATGCTGTTTTTTTTGAAAAAAAGTGTTACTGACACGAAGATTGAAATGTCGGCAGAATTCTCCAAAGGCGTTGTCTATTTTCGTGGTTTTAACCGTACACCGAACCTTCGAACAGTTTTGCCAAGACTCGGAATCGCACTAACTCTGGGCATTGAATCACTCAAACCAATACACGTTTTTCTGTGACGTTTTTGAGGACTGTTGTGGAGGTTATGATAAAAGCGTCTTATTTAGCATAGATATAATAAAGTATAATATATTTATAAATAAAATTCAAGAGATATAATATATAATATATCGATCTGCGTTACACAAAATATATCGAATTCAGAGTTTGGCGTGTCGAAGTATAGGCAGGTACACATAGGTATTCAGTATGTTAGTTACAAAGCTGTGGTTGAAAGTTCGCAAGGCTAAACATTTCGTTTAACAAAAAGCCCAATTGCAATCTCCCTATGATATATTTTTAATATTTGTCATCATTCAGATGGAAAGAACAACACTTGTTAAATTTCCTAACATCCCGCCTATTTGCTTTACTATAAATACTGATTAATCGCTCAGATTAATTTGTATAAAAATTCGTCGATTTTGTGAGTCGCAATTTTGTGTTACATAGAAATATTATTAACAGAAAGGCACCGTTAAATTTTGTTGATGTGTTAAGCACCGTTTAACAATTTGAAAATGATAATAAAATGATAATAATAACAATAAAATAAATCAAACTGAAGTTGTGATTCACTGTTTTTGCATGAGTCTTTCACGATAACCTGTTCAATCACGTGTTCACATACGTATACGGAGTTAAAGTGTTATCTATCTGCCAACCGCATCCAATATTGGATCACAGGAAAACATTTGTTTTTTCCATTGACCACGGATTTGATCATTGTACGAGCCTTACAAGTGTTTTCAATATCGTTATCCAGTGTTTCATTTCCATCAATATAGAAATCATTGGTTGACAAAATTATTTATTACAAGTGCTATGATTTCTTCGAGTCACTACCTACAGGTTGAACTTTTGCACTTTTATCTGCAATAAGTTTTCAACAAAAACATTGATTCATGTGTACCAAGATATGATATCGATCAAAGAATGAAGAAATCAGATTACAATATTTTGTTCCGTCGCACACAGAACAACATCAACACAACTCTGAGTTATCGAAATCAAGATGTAACGGAAAAGCTTCTACTAGTTCCGTAGTTGTTTTGTTCAAACACGAATAGTTGAGAAACACAATACATTAATCTTTCGATAGCTTCTTGTATGGTTTACAGGGCAAACTACGATTTACCATACTCAGTTAAATGTGACTGTGATTTATGCGCTGTTTACCAATTATTTGGAGCACATCGCCTTGATCAAATAACGAATCGTACTAAGCGCCGTTTTTCAGTAAGAATTCAGGAGATAAGTTTTATTTATCTAATTTTTATTCATACTATTTATGGCAAAATAATTGTGAATGTCACAAATTAGGTATAAGTGTTTGTGATTGAAATACCAAATAGTTGGAAGAAAACAGCAAGATGCCAGCTTAAAATGGCATCTGTCTGGATATTCCTGTTCTTTTAGATTACAAATTGTGAACATAGATTTAAACGTCCATGAAAATAATATGCATCCTCATTAAACAACCTGAATATTTCAAATGTAAATCTCATTCGGGAGATATTTATTTTAAAAATTGTAATCTACCTAGCTATGCCAGCTACAGTCGGTTTTCAAAATGTTATACTGTAAAAAATCTTTTAGAGTACGAATTGTGATACCTGTTCTGTTGTTGTATCTTATAACTAGACATTACCTACTGTGATCTGATGAACTGTTGTCGACGTTTCAGCTACGATATCCTTAAAACGTTTCGCAATTTTAAACGGTTGACAGATATTCGTTAATAACGTTTCCTTTATTATTGGCCAATTAAAATACAAATAACGTTCACTTAGTTCAAACAGGTACATCAGGGGATGCATAATACAACTAATCGTAGTGTACGCGTATCCCAAAACAAGTACAATCGTACAATTCGTGTCTCCGGTCTATATATATCTCTATCACGATCTATCGATATTTTTGTTGCCTAGCTGAGTAAAATTTTATTTTAAAAGCAACGTTATATATAACAACCCCTCAATAATGGATAGATATTATGAACAATCTGTGAAGTCCTCAATAGTCATAGCATTTTGTAGCAAAATATTTTGAATAAATTTTTGTTGTATACATTGGCAGGTAATCGTAGATCACGCCGCCGATGGTCCGAGTAGTGACTAGTGGTGTGATTGCAACTAGAGAGATTTTTCCTCGTGAATGGTACTGCTAGGTCATGCTAAACGATATGGAGCATGAAACAATCGTGTGATTATAATGGACATCCATGGTTAACATTGAACGAAGCACGCTCACAACAAAGAAAGAACCGAAGTCGTTTCGGCCTTTTTTGAGCTCTTTCGTGGCCATTGCTATTTATCCAGCCTTTTTAACAAACTCCTTTGATTTTACACTCTGCAGCTTGGAGAAGACGCAAAACTGTAACATTTTCGATGATTTCCGGGTGAACGAATTGTAGTAAAATGATAAAAAGTAATCTAACGGAGGCATATTTCGCTTGCCTTTTGAGCCTAATTAATAATCAACTCTCGATGAATTGAGTTTGATCCAAGTTGTTAGTGCTTGAAGGAGACGCAAGAATATCAAATTTCTGAAGGGTATCCGGTAAACGATATTTAATAAAATGAATGAATTGCCGTATATGGAAGATATACTAAGCTTGCATATGGAGACTAATTGACGATCAAGTTTCGATGTAGTGCGTGGCATCTGAGATTGTTAGATCCTAAAGGAGACGCCAAAATATCACATTTCCGAAGGTTATCCCCCAAACGGATTGTAAGAAAATGTTCACTAGTGGTATAAGGAAGACATATATGGCTTGTATATGGAGCCCAATTAATGATCAACTTTCGTCGTATTGCTTGCGATCTAACGTTGTTAGTGCTAGCTAAAATGTGCGCTGGAATAAGCCCGAAGACGGTGAAAATATAATCCGTTTCGACACGTTAACACAAAATAATACTGATATATGTATATCTTTATACTAGAACTCAGCCCGCCTGATAGTACGAACCTTTCCAGTGTTTAAAATATTGTTATTAAGTGTTCCATTTACATCAATACAGAAATCATTGGTTGACAAATGTTTTAACACAAGTGCTTTGATTTCATCGAGTCACTACCTACAGGTTGAACTTTAGAATTTTTTGCAATAAGTTTTTAACAAAAACATTGATTCAAGTGTACCGAGATATGATATCGATCAAAGAATGAAAAAAATAGATTGCAATATTTTGTGCCGTCGCACACAGAACAACATCAGCAAAACGGTGAGTTATTGAAATCAAGATCTAACGGAAAAGCTTCTACTAGTTCCGTAGTTGTTTTGTTTAAACACGAATAGTTGGGAAACACAATACATTAGTGTCTTGATAGCTTCTTGAATGGTTAACAGGGACACACTAGGATTTACCATACGTAGTTAACTGTGGCTGTGATTTATGCGCTGTTTACCAATTATTTGTCGCACATCGCCTTGATCAAATAATGAAACTTATTAAAAGCCGTTTTGTCAATAAGATTTCCGGAGATAAGTGCAATTTATCAAATTTTTTTTCTTATATATTATTGCAAAATAATCGTGAATGTCACAAATTAGGATTAAGTGTTTGTGATGGAAACGTAAAATATTAGGAGGAAAACTGCAAGATGCAAGCTTGAATGTAGTCAAACTATCTAAACATCCAATGGTTCAGTGAAGAAACAAACATGCTTTCTGATAGACGTACAGGTTGTAATAGGATGTGAACGCATGATTTCACTCTAGGAATATTTATTTCGAACCGAGAACTAATTGCTATCAATATCCAGTCGGCAATGCACTAGAGATTCATAGAGCAAAGGACTGCTTTATTGTACTCAACGGCTCCTCGGATTGTGATTGTGTTGTGGAGTGATTCAGAGGACAATGTGAGGGTACTTCTCACCCGCCAGTAAGATAGAGTGGTGCTAATCGCTACTAACATAGGGAAATCCTGTAACAGACATTCAAATTCGTTATGTGTCGATTAATACTGATGGATTGATCACTTACACAGTTACTTTGCTAAGGCGTAGCAATATAGGATATTTGTATACTAAGATAAAATCAAAACAGAGGGGTTGGGGACATCGACATTTTTGTACGTAGAGAGAAAATTGTCATTAGAAATAATTGCTTGTGAAGCTGTTTAATTATGTTAAATAGACAGGTTGTTGGTTGCAATAACTGAGCATAAATATGTCAAGTTTGTTTCTGAAAATCGTTTCATTGAAAGATTGTAAAATGTCTGACGGTAGGGACATCCATGAGAATGGAACGAGCACCGAAATGAAAAAATGACGCCAGTTCCATTCAGACTGTGCCAAATATTAGGCAAACATGTCAGTGGGTGTGGTGTGGCTTGACATGGAGGCGACATAGATCCCTGAGGGATGACATTTCGTGTTCTACTTTTCCTGTGAGGATTAATGACGATCAAACTCATCTACAAACGAGTGTATACAAATTTAGATGCCCCGCTCGATCTTCGTGATGGCGGTCGCAGACACATTATCTTATTTTGGTTGTTTCGCGATAAAACGTATCGAGCATCATGATGTACCTTTTTAGCTATGCTGCCTAACCTTGCACTGAGTAATCAAACACTGAGTTTATTTGAAACGTTTGTAGCAAGGGGAGTGTTTCAAAAGAAAAACTTCCAAATATATGTCGAAGAGTAGCTAGCATGTCAGGATTGTGCAACTTGTGTCCGGATCGCGGAAATTTATATTGTGATGATCGAAAGCCACCGTGGATTCCTCAAAATAAATACATCACTATACAATTCAGTTTTGTTTGCCTAGAATTCTACCGGCGTTGCATATATGTTTGAAGAGTGGTACGTGTTTCTTGCTTAGACACAATGTAGAGTGATAATATACATCTTCCACAGCCGCGAATTTGGAGTTTATGCTAGGTCTCGTATAATTGTCTGTTGCAAATTTCTTTGTCGAGTACATTCGAAAACATGATTATGGAGTTCGATATGATCGACGTTCCACAAATTCTGTAGTCTACTGATTATGTTGGATGATTTATTTGGTTAAATTCTTGTAGTTGTGGTTCATTAGGCAATTTTGTTGTCACAATTCTGAGGTCACTCATTCTGACTCCTATCTGGATATTCCTGTTGTGTGCTTTCCTGTTGCCTTTAATTGATTCCCTCATACCTGGCGTTAAGAATGTTATTTTCAGTGTTTTCAGCCCGTTACGTTTATTGTTTGTTGACCGAGATATTCTGAACGTGTCCACCTCGTTTGACTCACTAGCTCCGATGCTGTTGGTAATGTTGTACCACAGTTTTTTTAATTGTGGCGCAATATTTCAATTCCCTAAGCAGTGTTAGTGTGTTCCGGAACAAAGAGTTGAATTACGCTACGTTGGTCCGATGCATGTTTGATTTTAAACGTCAGACTGTAGACAAGTATGCCAAACCTAAGAAGCGTGTCAAAAATCTTTTTAAGCATTCTATCATCAGGCACCGAGGATCCTTCTATGTAAACCAGATATTTACCCTTTTTATTTTCAATCAATTTTGATAGACAATAGGCATTTCAAAAGAAAATAAGTAAAATTTCGTTTATACGCTGCAACAATTTTTAGAGAAATTCGTATTGGTAGTTTTCAATTTAACATGTCGAAACTCACAGCCTCACATGCAACGAACTCCAGATTGTTGAACATGCGCCCACATTTATGTGCTACATCATCTTCCTGAGCGAAAGGCTTTTTCATCAGAATATGCATCGCTGTAGAAAGAGAAAGTTTTCAATCGAACATTTGGAATAATTTATTGACAATTTTTGGCTCACTATGATTTTTACAATTTTGCGATTTTAATTATAACCGTTGGATGTACATTCGCTACTCTGGTTCGCAATCTATTTTTTTCATTCTTTGATCGATATCATATCTCGGTACACTTGAATCAATGTTTTTGTTAAAAACTTATTGCAAAAAATTCTAAAGTTCAACCTGTAGGTAGTGACTCGATGAAATCAAAGCACTTGTGTTAAAACATTTGTCAACCAATGATTTCTGTATTGATGTAAATGGAACACTTAATAACAATATTTTAAACACTGGAAAGGTTCGTACTATCAGGCGGGCTGAGTTCTAGTATAAAGATATACATATATCAGTATTATTTTGTGTTAACGTGTCGAAACGGATTATATTTTCACCGTCTTCGGGCTTATTCCAGCGCACATTTTAGCTAGCACTAACAACGTTAGATCGCAAGCAATACGACGAAAGTTGATCATTAATTGGGCTCCATATACAAGCCATATATGTCTTCCTTATACCACTAGTGAACATTTTCTTACAATCCGTTTGGGGGATAACCTTCGGAAATGTGATATTTTGGCGTCTCCTTTAGGATCTAACAATCTCAGATGCCACGCACTACATCGAAACTTGATCGTCAATTAGTCTCCATATGCAAGCTTAGTATATCTTCCATATACGGCAATTCATTCATTTTATTAAATATCGTTTACCGGATACCCTTCAGAAATTTGATATTCTTGCGTCTCCTTCAAGCACTAACAACTTGGATCAAACTCAATTCATCGAGAGTTGATTATTAATTAGGCTCAAAAGGCAAGCGAAATATGCCTCCGTTAGATTACTTTTTATCATTTTACTACAATTCGTTCACCCGGAAATCATCGAAAATGTTACAGTTTTGCGTCTTCTCCAAGCTGCAGAGTGTAAAATCAAAGGAGTTTGTTAAAAAGGCTGGATAAATAGCAATGGCCACGAAAGAGCTCAAAAAAGGCCGAAACGACTTCGGTTCTTTCTTTGTTGTGAGCGTGCTTCGTTCAATGTTAACCATGGATGTCCATTATAATCACACGATTGTTTCATGCTCCATATCGTTTAGCATGACCTAGCAGTACCATTCACGAGGAAAAATCTCTCTAGTTGCAATCACACCACTAGTCACTACTCGGACCATCGGCGGCGTGATCTACGATTACCTGCCAATGTATACAACAAAAATTTATTCAAAATATTTTGCTACAAAATGCTATGACTATTGAGGACTTCACAGATTGTTCATAATATCTATCCATTATTGAGGGGTTGTTATATATAACGTTGCTTTTAAAATAAAATTTTACTCAGCTAGGCAACAAAAATATCGATAGATCGTGATAGAGATATATATAGACCGGAGACACGAATTGTACGATTGTACTTGTTTTGGGATACGCGTACACTACGATTAGTTGTATTATGCATCCCCTGATGTACCTGTTTGAACTAAGTGAACGTTATTTGTATTTTAATTGGCCAATAATAAAGGAAACGTTATTAACGAATATCTGTCAACCGTTTAAAATTGCGAAACGTTTTAAGGATATCGTAGCTGAAACGTCGACAACAGTTCATCAGATCACAGTAGGTAATGTCTAGTTATAAGATACAACAACAGAACAGGTATCACAATTCGTACTCTAAAAGATTTTTTACAGTATAACATTTTGAAAACCGACTGTAGCTGGCATAGCTAGGTAGATTACAATTTTTAAAATAAATATCTCCCGAATGAGATTTACATTTGAAATATTCAGGTTGTTTAATGAGGATGCATATTATTTTCATGGACGTTTAAATCTATGTTCACAATTTGTAATCTAAAAGAACAGGAATATCCAGACAGATGCCATTTTAAGCTGGCATCTTGCTGTTTTCTTCCAACTATTTGGTATTTCAATCACAAACACTTATACCTAATTTGTGACATTCACAATTATTTTGCCATAAATAGTATGAATAAAAATTAGATAAATAAAACTTATCTCCTGAATTCTTACTGAAAAACGGCGCTTAGTACGATTCGTTATTTGATCAAGGCGATGTGCTCCAAATAATTGGTAAACAGCGCATAAATCACAGTCACATTTAACTGAGTATGGTAAATCGTAGTTTGCCCTGTAAACCATACAAGAAGCTATCGAAAGATTAATGTATTGTGTTTCTCAACTATTCGTGTTTGAACAAAACAACTACGGAACTAGTAGAAGCTTTTCCGTTACATCTTGATTTCGATAACTCAGAGTTGTGTTGATGTTGTTCTGTGTGCGACGGAACAAAATATTGTAATCTGATTTCTTCATTCTTTGATCGATATCATATCTTGGTACACATGAATCAATGTTTTTGTTGAAAACTTATTGCAGATAAAAGTGCAAAAGTTCAACCTGTAGGTAGTGACTCGAAGAAATCATAGCACTTGTAATAAATAATTTTGTCAACCAATGATTTCTATATTGATGGAAATGAAACACTGGATAACGATATTGAAAACACTTGTAAGGCTCGTACAATGATCAAATCCGTGGTCAATGGAAAAAACAAATGTTTTCCTGTGATCCAATATTGGATGCGGTTGGCAGATAGATAACACTTTAACTCCGTATACGTATGTGAACACGTGATTGAACAGGTTATCGTGAAAGACTCATGCAAAAACAGTGAATCACAACTTCAGTTTGATTTATTTTATTGTTATTATTATCATTTTATTATCATTTTCAAATTGTTAAACGGTGCTTAACACATCAACAAAATTTAACGGTGCCTTTCTGTTAATAATATTTCTATGTAACACAAAATTGCGACTCACAAAATCGACGAATTTTTATACAAATTAATCTGAGCGATTAATCAGTATTTATAGTAAAGCAAATAGGCGGGATGTTAGGAAATTTAACAAGTGTTGTTCTTTCCATCTGAATGATGACAAATATTAAAAATATATCATAGGGAGATTGCAATTGGGCTTTTTGTTAAACGAAATGTTTAGCCTTGCGAACTTTCAACCACAGCTTTGTAACTAACATACTGAATACCTATGTGTACCTGCCTATACTTCGACACGCCAAACTCTGAATTCGATATATTTTGTGTAACGCAGATTGAATTATAATCTATATATATTCTATATATCTATATTTTTTATAATATATATATATATATATATATGCTAAATAAGACGTCATTTTATCATACCTCACAACAGTCCTCAAAACCGTCCACAGAAGACAACCTGGTGTCGTGGTATGAGTGATTTTCAATGCTCCGAGTCGTGCAGATTCCGAGTCTTGGCAAAACTGTCTCGGAAGGTTCGGTGAGGTAAAACCAACGAAAATCGACAAACGCCTTTGAGCATTCTGCAGACATTTCAATCTTCGTGTCAGTAACACTTTTTTTCAAAAAAAACAGCATAAAGTCTCTTGGAAACATCCTCGCTCTAAGCATTGGCATCAGCTTGATCTTATTCTTGTTAGGCGAACTAATATAGAAAGCGTGCTCATCAGCCGATCATATCAAAGCACAGACTGCGACACTGATCATTCACTGGTCTGTGCAAAACTGAAGCTTACCCACACAAGATTTCACCTTAGCAAATTGTCTGGTAAGCCCAGGATAGACGTAACTCGCATGTGCGAACCTAATCTAACTGCGAGATTCACAAAAACCTTCACAGACGAGTTCAACAGCATAACACAACTTGAATCTGCTTCAGAAAACTAGGAATTGATAAAAAGCTGCATATGCCGAGTCGCACTTTCCACGTTTGGTACGAAGAAAGCTTGAAGGAGCGACTGATTCGAGGCAAAAGCTTCTAAGATGACTGCTGTTTTGAATGAGAAACGCTCAGCATTCGTAGATTCAAAGGTATGCCAACAGATAAAAACTTACGTTTTCTAAAAGCAGCTAGAAATAATGTTTAACAGACAGCAAGGCGATGTACAAACGATTATTGGACTGAAGTTTGACTCAATATCCAAAACGCTGCGGCTAACGGAAATTTTCAAGG
>JACCGJ010017858.1:0-14278 GCA_013407085.1 Atriophallophorus winterbourni
TGTAGCGGTTATTGTTCCCAACAAAATGGAACACACTTCTCAGCGTAACACGGCAAACTGATCCAATGCAATCACACACAATATACTTGTCCCAAAGCAGAACACGTAAGCGGTGTGAATAATATATATATAAACTGTGTACATATATACACGTATCATTAAAACAAAACATAATGCAATATGTAGGAATCACGAATCATTCTACACTATATCTTGCAACGCTTATGGTAATCTCTGTATTAATCTATTATCATCGTGTAAATGAAGAGACTTTAGCTACGAAAATTCCTAAATCTAGTAATTGTTCACTTTATTTAGATTCTGTTATTCTAAAAAATGCGAAAGTAAGAATCGATAAGAATATACTACAACGAACTATGAAGCTTGTTGAAACAATCTGCACAGAAACTTGTGCGGAGGACTTAAGATTCCATTAGAAAGTTTTATTCCCTAGATAATATGAACATCTTACATTTCAATCGACGTTTAAGCAATCATAAATTTCATAATTCCACGGTGATGCCTAATCAGTCGTATCATAGCATTCCGTGGCAAAACTATCGCCCTGACATCCTATACTGTAAATTTGTTCAGAAAGGATAGCATTAATAAACATGGATGCCTTTTTCATGTACATTCAGAGACTCAGGCTAATATTTTCATTTGATCCGTCTTTGAACACCTGGAAGATTCTATCTGGCTAGTATTACCCACCGTTGACCTTGACTTCGAAGTGTCTATTACACACCGTCTGCGACACAAACATCAATCTAGCGCTTGATTAATTGCTTTATAATGGCTTCACTTCCCCCGCGAATGATAAATGACATCCAAAGATTTTAAATGAACGCACAAAACTGGGAAAATAGTACTCCTATGAAACTCAAATACCATTTTCTAGCGTAAATCTGTTAGGCTTCAAGCAGTTTATCGATGAACGAACGCGTAACAACAATATTCTTGACGTTGTCCTCACTCTCAATGTTAATCCATTTACCTTGGAAATATCATCATCGTATTTAAGGTGGCCACAATATCATAACATTCGAATTGAATTGCAACTTTAAAGTGAAAATATGTAGAAAATCATCCATCATTAGTCATATAAACTGGAAAAACTTCGCAAACCTTATTAATGCCGAAGACTGGACTGAATCTTTCCTATGCGATGACTTTACAGTAGGTTTTTCATTAATATTTCATAATAAATTAGCTTAATCACTATATAAATCTTCCGTAAACCTATGTCAGACCCTCCAAAAATGTCTGTAGTACAATCATCACGCCTTCATGCAAACAACTGCTGCGTTGTCATCAGCAACCAAGCCTTATTACTTGTAGTTTGTTAGTAAGCATATGCAAAAAACTTTTTTAATAATTATTTTAGATTTAGGAGGTAGTGGTTTTAACTTCTACCCCTTGGTGTGTTAGTTCAAAACGACCTCTGATGTTCGGCTCAATGTACCAAGACATCACGTGTGGCGAATCGAAACGTTGGTCTACTGAAGCGAGCTCTCGGTCGGTTTGACATACGCTTCTTCCCAGGCCTCCTAAATTCGTACGACCGCCTCTACCAGAAGACTATAAAACACAATTTACCGTTCAACTCAACAAAATGCCACATTCTGAACATTCGACATTCCGTTCGTTACGCTTATCACTTGGGGGACGAACTTTTGCACCATGTTGACCAGGTAAGCGACCTCGGCGTCATCAATAGTCAATAGTTTATTGTGGTAAAAAAGCGACAAGTTTAAAAGAAAACCACAGGAGTGTGTACACATGGATTCGAAAGTTCAGGGTGAAAATTAAGGTCCGAATGAAGAAAAACGTCGATACTGTAAGGAATGGGGATGCTAGCACCACAAAACTACCAGGTCAATAGTCAATAGTCCATAGTATATTATGGTACAAAAGCTATGAGCTTAAAATATAACCATAGGATAGTCAGTACAGGGGGTCGGGTGGAGTTCAGCGGGTTCGGCGTTAATCGCCAAAGTTCAGTAAAGGGTGTGGTTATGTATCATAACAGTCAATACAGGGGGAGATGAATCGGCTAGGTTCCGTAAACGTATCTGGAAAGGAAGAGGAAAATGGGTGCAGTATCGGGAAGAAGAAAAAAAGAGAATCCATTAAACTTGTTGAGTGAAATAGAGATAAGCGTCAAGCCGCTTTTTAAAAATCGAGAGCGATGGGGAGGTTACGACAAAAACTGGTAGATCTTTCCAAAAACGAGGGGTACGGACAGAAAAGCAAAAATTTACGGCAGTTTAACAGACTGGGCTGGTGGGCTAGCTTGAAAACATGCCCCCGGGTTCCGGAACTGGGTGCCATCAAAAGCAGTCCATGGCACGGATGTTTGTTCTCCTCAAGAATCTGGAAAACCAGTATCAGATCACCTCGGATGCGACGGTAACTGATCGGGAACACGTTGAGTTGCTGTAGGCGGTCCTCATAGTTCAGTAAACTGAGTCCTTTGACGAGCTTTGTGAACCTCCGTTGAGCCTTCTCTAGGACGTGATGGTCACGCTTTAACCATGGAGACCAAACGGATACCGCATATTCCAAGTGGGGTCTGATGTACGCGTGTAGGAGCGAGGAAAAGAGGCGGCGGTCAAAAGACCCGAATACCCTTTTGAGGAGCCCTACGTTGCGATTGGCGACTGATGATGCGAGGGAACATTGGGCTGAGCACCCAAGATCACTTTGAACCAATACGCCGAGGTCCTTTTCTAGCATACTCACTGAAAGTTCGGTGTTCCCTAGCTTGTAACTAGGTTCGCCAGAGTGACGGATGCGGAGAGATCGGCATTTTCGTGGGTTGAAAGGGAGCTGGTTCGACGTTGCCCAGATATTAAGTGAGGTAAGATCGGCTGGCAGGTCATCGCAATCATTCGAGGAAGAGAGGATGCGCCATAGCTTGAGATCATCTGCGAACATCAGAAACGGCGAGTTCACACATGCTCCAATGTCGTTGATGAACATCAAGAACAGACGCGGACCGAGTACAGAGCCCTGGGGTAATCCGCATTGTATTGAAAAACAATCGGAGAGCGATTGTCTGACGCGAACGCGGAGTGTCCTGGGGCGGAGGAATTCGGCTAACCAAGACAAAAGTGGGTTACCAATTCCAAGTAGGCCAAGCTTTTGCAGTAAAATAGCATGGTTAACACGGTCAAAAGCTTTGGAGAAATCCAAGTATATAACGTCGACACCATGGCCCGCATCAACAGCCTTGGTCCAGCTGTCCCGCGCCAGAAGCAAGTTTGTTGTACATGAGTGTCCGCGGCGAAACCCATGTTGTTCGATGGCGACAGCATTCGTGTTCTCCATAAAAGCCATCAAATCATCGGATACAATAGATTCCATTACTTTGGAAAGCACAGGGAGCAGGGTGACTGGGCGGTAATTTGCAGGGTCACTGCGGTTTCCACCTTTATATATCGGGGTTATGATCCCCTGTTTCCAATCTTCGGGAACATGGGAGATATCGAACAGACGTTGAAAGTACATGGAAAGTGGTTCACAAAGTTGCACAGCAACCGCACGCAATGCTTTCGGTGTAATCCGGTCTACTCCAGGTGATGAATTTTCACGGAGCTGCATGATCTTTTTGTATACACGTTCAGCGGTGAACAGAATAGTAGAGAGTCTAGGTGGGGGTGGGGTGATATTCAACGAAGATAGTTTGCAATTCTGGATTACCGGCATGTAGTGATCCTTCAGTGTATTTGCAGCTTCCATCGAATTCGATGTGAAGCCGCCTTCAATTTTCAGTGGGGGGATTCCAGTTTTCACTTTTCTTTTGTCATTTATATGACGGTATAGCAGTTTTCGGTTGTTCAGAAACCGTGCAGTTAACTTGTTATGGTAATCCAGCTTATCTTGACGCACTAGAGACGTACAGTGGTTGCGTAATTGTCCATATGCTTCCTAATTTCGCACACACTCTTCCGATCGGAACTTACTCCAAGCGGCGTTTCTGCAGCAGATCCATTTACGAGTTCTACTACGAATGAAAGTACGTAGGATACGTCGTTTGACTGTTTTGGAAGTCGATGATTGTTGCAGGAGACAGTGCCACTGGGAGACAAATCTGGACCAGGTGAGCTCAGGATCGCCATTTAACATGGAGTTGGAATTGTTAGCAGTGACAATTTCTTGAAACGCCTTGTAGTCCGTAACTACCCGTAACAGGGATACCTCCTCGTCAAGGAATTCGGCGTAAGAAACGAAAAAAAATGTCGGGACGATGTGGTCGCTCTTTCCTAAGGGCGGTTCATAATGAATGTCTTCTACCATCAGTTCCTCGTTAGTCAGCACTAGATCGAGTAAAGATGGACAATCGCCACTTCGAAAGCGTGTAGCAACATTAACGTGGTTGTACAAAGGATTACTGCTGATGAAATCATCCAGATCCGCAGCAAACGTATTTGGGCTGGGTTCGCCGACGACTTCAGGAGAGTTAAAATCCCCCATCAGCAATGCGTGCGAGTGGGATAGTGATAAGGCGAAGCGAATGGATGCAATAATGACATCATCAATGAGGCGTTGAGTATTCGGTGGACGATATATTACCGCAACAATTGCACAGTCCCTATTTTTAAGTTGCAAGCGACACCAAAGTGAGTCCACCACGCTAAGTTGCTCTTGCGGGAGAACCTCACAAGAAAGACGTGAATTATAGTATAGAAGAACACCGCTCCCTTTAGTTGGACGATCGTTCCTGAGAATGGACATATTAGTGAGAGAAACCTCGGCGTCAGTGATCGAAGAGCTTAGCCACGTTTCGGATACAGCTATTATGTCAAAATGACGAGCAGCATGCCTCAAGCGAAGTTCTGCAAGTTTGCTGAGTAAACCCTGCGCGTTCGTGTAGAGACAGTTCAAGCCCTCACGCGTAAGGTTAGGAGCAGCATCATTTATACGAATATCTAGACCGCCGATCCCGTTTGGATCGGCTCTTGTGAGTTTTTTGGGTTCGTCGAGTCCGTCTGCACCACATTCGTTTCGGTTAGTGGAAGCGGTGGCGTCAATCGCGGTTTACTGTTAACCCGCTTTTCCAGGGCCGAGCGAAGACGAACCTCTGCTGGAGCACAATGCCTTTGTCGATACCATTGTTGCAAAGCGTCATTCACCATAGATTCAGATTGAAAGGTGACCTTAAGTATGCGAGGACCAGATCCTTGGTAGCTAGGAGAAGCTGGCAAACGCTTCAGGGAAGTAGTTAAGGTATCGGTAATTTTACTCAATTGCTGTAAGAAGCGCCACTGTTCGCAATCATGAGTGGTGTTTTTGTTAGGATCACTATCATTCAGTTCAGGAACTCCATGAACAAAGATGCTCTTTTTGTCACTTTCGTGTTTCCAATCGTAATTCTCTTGCTTTTTCGCTTGCCTATCTGCCCATGATATATCGGGGAATATACGGATTGGGGACGAGCTGTTTCGAAGAATGTAAGCGGATAGAAGAACGGATTCAACATCTGCTAACGATTTTAACACGATGCGCAACAATCTTGGCTCACCAACGTGTGCCGATTTCTGGTTTCTTGACAAGCGGACCATGCTAGCCGGTTCTATGTTAAGACTTAGCTAATGACACAACTTTTTCCATTGTTCCACATCTTCAGATTGACGCGCTATGAAGCTGGGTGAATCAGTCTCGGGGACATTGGAGCAAATCACGGTAAGTGCCTCCGCTCGTGCTACCGAAACCTTCGACGTCACTGTCATGGGACTAGAAGCTCGCGCGGTCAAAACATTATTGATGCTTGTGCCGTTTAGCGGTTTGGGTCTGCCAGCGACAACACTAGATTGCTTTGTGCTGATCTTTTGTTGTACATGGATGGGATGGGCCTGCGTGAGGGGGGGTTTAACTACTGACCTCTGTGCTGGTGGAAGTGATGTAACAACAGCGAGGCTTGAAGTAGTATGCTGTTCTTTAAACATATTTTCAAGTTTATGGAGACGGTCTTCGAGGGTAATGATAGTCTTGGACTGTTGATCTATCATATGCAGTAGACTTCGAGTCATAGGGAGATTATTACACGCGCTACAAAACCAAGGTTTGGTAGAATTAGAGCTATGTTCAGCCAAAACCGTTGCGGTTAAACCCGAGCAGCGTGAATGATACCATACGGAGCAGTTTGTGCATTCTATTCCTTCGAGAACAGTAGTAGAACACTTAGGATTTCCACAGGAACTATTCGATTCAACCGTAGGACGGCTTTTACCGGTTGTTTTGCACTCACCGGATCCTCGAGTATTCTTAGCGTTAGAACAAAGTTTTGTTTTTGATTTAACAACAACCATGATGACAAAAGCAGAATAAAAAATAGAAATCTGTCACGAGCGATGATATTCAACTTGCGCGCGGTCAAGGTCAGGGTCGGTGAAAGCAGTTTGTGCGCTGAAAATCGGAAAAAGTGCAGTATCAAAGAGTATAGAAAGTTATAGCTTTTCAAACATTATGAAGCAAATGGAACAAGTGCATATCTAAACGGTCATTAAAAATAGAAAGGGAAGAGGGAGACACAACAAAAAGTGGTAGATTGTTCCAGGTTTGTGCAACACGAACGGCAAAAAAGTGTTTACGACAGTCCAACCTGCTTTGTTGATGGGCAATTTTTAAATGATGGCCACGCATACGATTGTCGGTAGCAAGCACAAGCAGTTCTTTACAGGGATGGCATGCTTCAGTGAGTATCCTGTAAGCCAGTATCAAGTTGCCAAGGATTCGACGGTACTTGGATGAAAAAAAAGTTTAGCGCAGTGAGATGATCTTCGTAAGTATAACACTCAAGCCCCTTTACCAGTCTCGTGGCATGGCGTTGAGGCCGCTCAGGTACAAGTTCGTCACGCTTCAGCCACGGATGCCAGACGGAAACCGCATACTCCAAATGAGGGCGAACGTACAGCAAGACTTAGGTTGCTCCAGCCAGTGTGTCAAGGCTGCAAGAACCGCAAACCACAGTGTTGGTTTTCTGAGGCTTTTGCAGACGCTTTGACCGACGACTCTTCCCACATCTAATGTCCGCTTACATCCGCCCCCCGCTCGAATATGCAGTCAGTGCGTGGCATCCGTGGATCCAACAAGACATGAACGCCCTCGAACAGCCACAACGGCGAGCAACAAAGCTTATCAACGGCATTCGAAACATGTCCTACGAAGAACGGCTGCAGTATAGCGGCCTCTTATGAATCCGCTACCGACTCCTCCGCGGAGATTTGCTTTCGACCTTTCGCATTCTCACAGAGAATCAGCAATCTTGCAAGTCTCTGATGCCTCTATCCAATCGACGCAATCATCGTGGGCACAATCTCAAGATTGCTCATTAGAACAGCCGTGTCTGGAACGCTCTCCCGCAGTAGATAGTATGTGCAGAGTCGCTGTCTTCGTTTAGGCAACGCCTAGACAAACACCTATGGCAATCAACTTTCGTTTATCTTTCCGATCTACCCCACTATACTTACATACCAGTCACATAGCGACAAACGACTAACACTTTTTCCAGTCTTTTCTCCCCAGCTTACAAGGATCAACGTTGCTCACGCCAAAGCAACCGTCCGCAAGTACGTCATGCAATGCAGGACGTGGTGGGATTGTGTCTTGGGCTGACACTTCTCCATATAAGAAGCCACTAATGTCTAATCAAGATGTATGCTATACGAGAACATGGCCCGCTATAAAGCCTATTTGCCTCCGTTTTTTCTCTCATCATGTATGCTTATAAGCTCGCTTTCTGCGACCCTCTGTACACACCACCCAGTGGTTTCTTACAAGCTTTCAGCTTTTATCACCACAATAAAACTATTGAGTTTAGCAATGGAGGTCAAGAAGTTAGAGAATGTGCAATAACAGTTAGTCCAATGACATGAGCTATCTGGTGTGTTGGGGTCAGTGTCGAATCGATTCGGTCTCAGGAAACGATCCATTGATATTGATAACAACTTCGATAAACTGTGATGAGCTCGAGCAATCAGGAGAACAATGAGAAGACAAAGGCCTCGAATGAAGGCTTTATCGAGCTTAGAACAAGAGTACAGGCTGCAAAACAAAGAAAGAGTTTAGTGGATACAATAACGTGTACAAACAAACATACAACACCATCCATTATACAATCATGTTCACGAAACTACTCGGTTTCGGGGCACAATGCACCATCCCTTCTGTGTCTCATTATCACCAACGAGGAGTTAATGATTAAAAAAACTTTCCTCCAACCTTCCCTTGGGCTACAGCGATCATGTTGTCTTGACATTCACCTTTGTCTCTTTCATTGATTATTTCAATGAACCTCGACCTACGAGCTGCTGGATTACTGATAGAGGCTTGTTCCACCAACTCATCGTAGCCAAAATGGGATTTTTTAATTTTTGACCAGATCGATTTAGCATGGACAACATTTTTAACTCAGTGGTAAGCACTGCTACATCTTGCGACGAAAAGCCCCTCCGTCGAAAAAACCCCAGATCATTCCTCCTCATCCGAACACGCAAAGCCATAGCACAGCAAAACTTGACATGGTGGTGTTACCGGACAGGATGGAATCGAACTGACTGGTAAATTTATAAGTCATTGCGAAATCGTTACACATATCTCAGCCGCCAAGACAAATGTCAGTATTAAATGCACATCTCTAACAATGTTCTGGACAACTCAAAAGTTTGTTAAAATTTGTGAATCAGTGACGGATAGTTAAACTTGGAATTCCCACTATAGTCAGTGCAAATGGTCTCACATCGACCGTCTCGGAAGCTACTAACCGGTTGTCTGAATACTACACCCCAAATTTCAACCCTATTTATTCTAAAAACTCCTCCTATTTTTCTTCTCCTTCACATGACTTACAGGAAATTCCGGAAATAATGTTTACCCCTGATGCGGTACACAAAAAGATTTCATGTCTACTGCAATACTTTTCACCAGGAATCGACGGCATCCACCCTAATATCCTAAAAGTAGCGGCATATCTCATCTACTTGCCACGTATTTTCGTCCTAAAAGCTTGAAAAGAAGGTTTTATCACTAGTATTTTTGAAGGTGTTATCCGGCGTCGTGCACTTCCAACTTGCTTCTTCCGTGCATTCGTGCAGTACTTGTGTGCTGTGCAGCTAACACCGTGCGAAATTGATTGGCCACCAGTAGTAAGCTGCATGCCGAAACACGCTGGAATCTCAGTACCATTTCTATTTTCTGCTTCAAATCTATCTAGGCTTGGTTAGCTCTCAGTACCTTCAAAGTGATTCAAAGTGATTCACGTACAGTCTGATTGTGCGGCACTGACTGGATTAGGCTTGTGCTCCCATACCATATTACAGGGGATTACTGGATGAAATCCGTCGATTAAAGCAATTATCTGAATGCAATATTTCTGAATTTCACCAAGGCTTCAACCGTATGGACCATGACGTTCTTTTACTTAAACTCGCTTCCTGCGGCGTTGAGTCATCCTTACTGTCTGGATGAAGTACTTTCTTCGCGACCGCTCCCTCTGTGTTCGTGGGCGTGACTGCTATTCTGTCCGCTTCCCAATCAAGTGCGGTCTGCCACAAGGCTCCGTTCTTGGTCCCCGACTCTTCATCATTTTCATCAATGATATTGGCCAAAACATTGAATAGCCGTTCCTCCTATTTGAGGACGATGTCAAAATCTGGTGCTTACTCTAATCGCCAAGGGATTCACACGTCCTACAAGATTACTTAGATCGTTTACACAGCTGGTCTTTAAGGAATCATCTCCCATTTAACACCTCCAAGTGTAGCGTTCTCCCCATCCGACACTCAGATCCGGTCGCTTACAGTTTGGGCTCAACAGTACTTCAGAGTGTTCGACAAGAAAAGGATCTCGGCATCATCATCCAGCACGATCTCGGTTGCACCACGCAATGCGAACGAGCCGCAGCGGTAGCCAATCGCAACACTGGCTTACTTCGCCGCGCTTTAGGCAGGTTTGACCGGTTTCTCTTCCCGACACTGCTGAATGTCTACATCTGTCCACACTTGGAATACACTGTACAGGCTTGGTTATGCAAAGATGTGTCTCTTCTCAAAAAACCCCGCGACGTGCGACAAAGCTTGTCCGTGGTATGCACAACATGCATTATGAGGAATGTTTTCGTAGTTTAGATATATTCTCCGTTACCTACCGTTTTCACCGCGGTGACATGTTACTTACCCACAGGATCTTGACTGACCCATCACATCCATGCAACTCCCTATTCGTTCCCTCTCCAAGGGCATGAGCTCAAAATGCTACAATAACACAGCAGGCTTGAATGTCGACAGCTTTTCTATGTGAGAGTTTGCAGTCATTAGAACACTTTTAGGCACGCTTTTCAAAGCCGCTTCTTTCGGTTCCTTCAAAGGTCTCCTCGATTCCCACCTCCATGAAATCTCTCACTCCCAAAGACACAAGTACCCCGTGAACACTATTTTCATTTGTTTTAAACCCCTACCGCACGTTTTCCAAACTCACTAACTCGTGGCAACGGTAAATTCTCTTTCTAAGCAATTTGCATTTCCGTCACAACCCCGCTAACACTTTGCCAGTTTCATTGCTCTTCCAAATCGTTGTATCGGAAGTCCGAGCGCACGCGGCTACAACTAACCCTGTTCCGGAGGATGTGGTGGCTATCTCTGTCCCGGGTTGATGCCCTCCCTGTCCAAATGCCACAAAAATCCATTGATGGTGCAGGCTAAACGCGAATGAGGCCCGCTATCAGGCCTTGGAAACATCAAACATTTCTATCTTTGCTTTTTCGACCTCACCGTCTATCTATTCCTAGACGGTTGTACAAGCCCTCAGCTTTTTTTATACAGTAATACACTATGAACTATGAATATGTTTCTCACTAAAGAGACGGCAGCTGCCAGGTGACCTAATAGAAGCCTTCAAGATTCTAAAGGGTCTTACAGGTGATAATATTACTGAAATCCTTAAACTTGCACCTAAAGCAGCTACAAGAGGTAATTCCATGAAACTTCTTAGGAGTAGGCCCAGGTTGCTGGCACGTGAGCACTTTTTCAGCAACCGTGTGGTCAACTTCTGGAACAAGCTCCCAGATTGTATAGTAAGCCTCCCAAATGTATTGAGCTTTGAAAGGGAATAAGACGTTATATGGTCTATCCTATTTCCGCATATTGTCTAATAAAAAACTTTATAAAAAAACAAAAAAACGTATTTTTACATTTTTATCATATCTGTCTAGGCCTGGACAACCTGACAGTAAATTAGCCCACATGCAGTCTATGACTGTGTTTCACTTTACCTCAACTAGGCTAGTGATTTCATACATCACACATTGTTCACGCATATTATTGCATTGTTTCCTGAATAACTGACCTCTCACCGTGCTGGTGAAGAGAAACCCTACCTTACTTTCCAGTTATTCGGAAGCAAAAACGTGTGAAAAGTACGAACTGTATACTCGATATCGAAGTGCCGGGTGCTCAACCGCATACCGTCGAAGGAAATCTGGGCGCGTGATTGGCTTTTAGCCACCTTCAGCTCTGTGCAACTTGAACTTGAACCTGAACCTGAAATGTTTGACCTTGATTTTTCGCACCAAATTGTCTTTTGTACATTTTAATATAATTTGTTCTTTGATACATGTATGTAATTTCGCATGCATAAAATCACAAGCCTGATTCATACAAAGTGCAGCACAATCATAGACTAACCGTAGTCTAAGTTACCTCCATGTGGCATTGGTCTAGATGGCATACGATCAAACGCTTTACACAAATCAATCAATATAACTTCAATTAAAGTCGCAGCATCCACCACGCTGGCCCCAACTTTTCTCGCCGTGAAGTGGTTCGTCATACACAAACGACCTTTAGTGAATCCATGCTGCTCTTGTGCTAACTGATCCGATGAGCGTAGGAAGGCCTCGAGTTGATCCTTCACTACTCTAGCACCTTTCCGATCACGGAGGTAAAGGTCTATAATTTACAGGCAGACTTGTGTCTCCATCTTTGAACATAGGCTTAATAACACCACATTTCCATTCCCATTGTAAGTCATCCTTTTTCTAACGATTTAGCGGAAAATATGCTCAAATATTTATTCCTTATATTAGTAACCGTCTTCAGCAAGCCACAGCGTCTGCACCCGGTGCCTTTGTCATATCAATGCATGCCAAAGCTTTCTTAATTATCTCTGGATCGACCGTGATAGTTGATGTACCCGACTCGGATACCGGTTCCAGCCTAATGTCATCCTCCTCCATGAAATAAACAGATGCATACTGAGCGGCGAGTGCATCTGCCTGGTTTAAATCTGAGTCAGTTCAGTTCACTTCAGTTGATCTGGACAGTAAGTGGCCAAAGAGCCAATCGAGGCGTACAGAATTTCTTTCGGTAGGAACAGATGCAGAGAAGCAACCACCACTGCCCAAAGCGTTATTCTTATTTGATTTGGATATCCTCGACATCGTGATGCCAAGGATTTATTCCGGGTTGTATTGCCCATAGTTCAATAGTTATATTTATGGTGAAATGAGCACATAGCTTCAAATAACCACAGGATGTGTTTACAGTGGATCGAAAAAATAGGATAAAAGAAAAAAACGTCAGAATGGGGTTCGAGGGAATAAATTGGTCAGTATAATCAGTAGGTGCGGGGAGGACTTATAGCGGGCCACACTCGCTTTGGAGTTGCGTCTTCCCGAGTTCGCTAGGCGGTAGCTTGAGAATAGGGAGGCTTCGGGGTTGTGTTAGACCTTTCCGGGATTCTTGTGGCATTTGTACGGGTAGGAGATCGACTCCAGACACGGGAAATAGTGAGTCTGAAAGAGTGGAAAACTTGGAACGCATTATAATCGGTGTGAGGACAGAAGAAAAAAATGTCACGCAGAATAAACAAACCCTTTCATATGTGTGTCCAAGCGTTGTTTAAAGGTTGAGACTGATTGGGAGTTTACAACGGTTGCCGGCAGTGCGTTCCATACTCGCGTAATTCGAAGCGTTAAAAAATTACTGCGGCAATTTAACCGGCTGGTTTGGTGTGAGAGCTTGAGATTATGTCCACGGTGATTGACAAGAGGAGACAAGATAAACATATTCCTGCATGGATGATTGATTTCAGTAAGTGCACGGAATGTGAAAATCAGATCTCTCCGCAGACGACGGTATTTCAAGGAAAAGAGATTACATCTTCTCAGACGTTCCTCATATGCTGTACTGGACAAACCTCGAATAAACTTGGTAGCTCTGCGTTGAGGTTGCTCCAGTTGCTGTATATCCTTCTTTAGCCATGGAATCCATGCGCAGACAGAGTATTCCAGCGATGGACGAACATAGGCTGTCAACAAACGTGGCAGGATCTGTGCGTGAAAATGTCCGAAGGCTCATCTAAGAAATCCTAGATTTCGGTTTGCCGATCCAGCAGCCTTGCAGCAATGACGAGAGCAGCCTAGGTCCCGCTGCATAATGATTCCAAGGTCCGTTTCGCTCTCGACATTTTGTAGTTGCTTCCCTCCAAGGGTGTACGGAACTGGTGATTTAATTATCAGTGAAAGAGTATGGCACTTAGATGTATTAAAATTCAGGCGATTTTCAGATGACCACTTGTGTAGCACATCTAGATCGGCCTGCAATTTGTCGTGGTCATCTGATTTCTGCTGATGTCGCCAAAGCTTGATGTCATTCGCGAACATAAGAAATGGTGACTTTATTGTTAACCCGATGTCATTGATGAAGATGAGAAACAATCGTGGGCCTAGTACGGATCCCTGTGGGACACCACAGGTCGCTGTGAAGCTCTCCGAATGGGATTGCCTGACACGCACACGAAGAGTTCGATTTTGCAGGAATTTTTCTATCCATGCCAGAAGGGGACCACCAATTTTATAAAACTGGAGCTTGTGCAAGAGGATACTATGGTCAACACGGTCAAAGGCACCTCGTTATGAATGATGCTTGAAAGATAAGAATACATTTCTCTTCACCAGTACGGTGAGAGGTCAGCTAAAGAAAAGTTGTGTTAAACAAACAGAACTTTAGCATTTACTTACTTACCAAACAACGCTAAAAATGGTGAACTACCTAATCTTGCATAAAAATTAGGGGGAGAATTCAGGAAAAAACTCACCCCAGATGCATTCCAAACCCTGCTTAAAACTTGCGACAGAACTGCAGGATATAAGTTCTTCTGAAAGCCCGTTCCAGAAGTTTACCACCCTGACGCTGAAAACGTTTTTTCTGGAGTCTAGTCTACATCGCTTCTTAGCAAGTTTGAGTGAATGGCGCCGGGTGCCCAGCTCGGGACTTAA
>JACCGJ010017860.1:0-67217 GCA_013407085.1 Atriophallophorus winterbourni
TGAGATTCTACTATAGCAATCATCTTTGTTACAGCCACCAATAAATTTGTTTGTATCGTAGAACAGGCGACTTGGGTTTGGTGGGCCGGGCATAGTATTTGACATTACTGGCTGACTATGTTGTAGGCTAGAATCCTTGCATGTCCTAGATCTTGACGTGTTCTCATTGGTCTGTAGACACCATCCAATCGAATGTGCTCTGTGATATATCGTAGGGTCGAATACCACGCTTCGAGGAATTCTCGAACGTGAAGAGTGCTGCCTTTGGTGATGATTTCCATACTATCCCAATGAAATCGTGTACTTCATGATCCATGTGTAACGATGTTACTGATTTGTGGTGATGTCGTCGTGTAGCCAGTTTGTGTTCATGTATCCTTGTTTTTAACCTTCTCCCGATGTGTCCAATATAACATTTCTCACGATAGGAACACGGGATTCTGTTCACGACGTTATTTCGTCCAACCTTAGCAAACATGCCCTTGCCCTTGACTAGTTGGCTTCTCAGTGCTGAAGCTGGCTTGTGTGCTACACTAATTCCGAGCGGCCGTAGTATTCTTGCGGCAGTGTTAACCTTGCTGTGTTCGTGCTGTTCACACGCGATTGGGTTGTCGAGTCCATGTTGCGAATTCTGAAGTCCTTTTGGTTTCCATTCTTCCGCGAGTGTTTGAATAAATGTTTCTCCTCTTCTTCCCAGAGATCGTCGGTAGTGCAGTGTTTTTTTGCGCGGTTGAATTGTGTTCAATCGCAACTTCGCTTGTGGGTAGCCAGGTGCTTCTTTTTGAAGTTCCACATTTGATCCGTGTGTGTTTGTTTCCTTTATAGACTAGTTTCTAGGTTTCTATTCTGTTCTTCACACGTTCACTGACAGAAATGGTAGACAGTTTTTCCAATCCTGTCTACTTTGTAAATTGAATTCCAATGAAGACGCAATTCAGTAGTTGGTGCCCATTTTCCAAGTTTTCTTTTTTTAGAATCATGAACGTAACATCGACTTATCGGATCCAGATTTTGGGTTGGATCAGCGGTAAAGCGATACGTTCAAGATATGCATTACGGCTTCGGCGAGCAACCCAGATATTTGAGATCCTATTTGAGAACCTTTCATTTGTGTATACAAACCATTGCTGAATTTCACATTCGTCTGCAAACACGATTGTAATAACTGTAGTATACTCTTTTCGGTCAGTCGGTTTCCATTGTACTCCGTTTCGCGTTCGTCCAGCAGTTTCGATTTGGTTTGCAGCGCGAAGATAGTGCCGATAGATGTAAATAGCGCTGTCACGTCAAAAAAACCACGATTTCTTCATCTTCCAAATTCACATCCTTTATCTTCTGTGAAAATTCAGTTACGGAATCTTACCGCGAACGCGCACAAGAGGATTGTCAAATACTCAAATGTCGATGAAGTCAAAAAGAATTTCTTTCGCGGTGATTAAGGATCAGATTATTCCGTAAATGAATTTCGGCAGAAGATAGAGGACGTGAATTTGGAAGATGAAGAATTCGTGGTTTTTTGACGTGACAGCGCAATTTACATCTATCGGCACTATCTTCGCGCTGCAAACCAAATCGAAACTGCTGGACGAACACGAAACGGAGTACAATGGAAACCGACTGACCGAAAAGAGTATACTACAGTTATTACAATCGTGTTTGCAGACGAATGTGAAATTCAGCAATGGTTTGTATACACAAATGAAAGGTTCTCAAATGGGATCTCAAATATCTGGGTTGCTCGCCGAAGCCGTAATGCGTATCTTGAACGTATCGCTTAACCGCTGATCCAACCCAAAATCTGGATCCGATACGTCGATGTTACGTTCGTGATTCTAGAAAAAGAAAATTTGGAAAATGCGCACCATCTACTGAATTCGTCTTCATTTGAATTCATTTACGAAGTATACCAGAAATGGAAAACTGGTCTACCAATTCTGTATGTGAACGCGTGACAATATACTATAAAACGCTATACACTATCTCATAAAGGAAACAAAACCACGGATCAAATGTGTGAACTTTACAAAGAAGCACCTGTCTACCCACAAAGCGAATCTGCGATTGAAACACAAGCAACGCGCAAAAAAAACCTGCACTAACCGACGATCTCTGGGAAGAAGAGGAGAAACTTTATTCAACACGCGCGGAATAATGGAAAACCAAAGACTTCAGAATTCGCAACATGGACTCGACAACACAATCGCGTGTGAACAGCACGAACACAGCAAGGTTAACACTGCCGCAAGAATACTACGGCCGCTCGGAATTAGTGTAGCACACAAGCCAGCTTCAGCACTGAGAAGCCAACTAGTCAAGGTCAAGGGCATGTTTGCTAAGGTTGGACGAAATAACGTCGTGAACAGAATCCCGTCTTCCTATCGTGAGAAATGTTATATTGGACACATCGGGAGAAGGTTAGAAACAAGGATACATGAACACAAACTGGCTACACGACGACATCACCACAAATCAGTAACATCGGTACACCTGGATCATGAAGGACACGAATTCAATTGGAATAGTATGGAAATCATCCCCAAAGGCAGTACTCTTCACGTTCGAGAATTCCTCGAAGCGTGGTATTCGACCCTACAATATATCACAGAGCACATTCGATTGGATGGTGTCTACAGACCAATGAGAACACGTCAAGATCTAGGACATGCAAGGATTCTAGCCTACAACATAGTCAGCCAGTAATGTCAAATACTATGCCCGGCCCACCAAACCCAAGTCGCCCACCTATGATACAATCAAATCGACTGCTCTAAATTTCTTAGTTCATTCAGGCGCTGAAATTAGCGTCATACCTAGAGCATCCGGTTCCATAAATTCAAGATTCAAGATTCAAGATTCAAGATTTATGGTTAAAAAAGCAAATTGCTGTACAATACCATAGGATATACGTATAAAAAATTATATATAAAAAAAATCGTTACTTGTATGATCATGTCCATGTTCTTCATAGGTGGAGCAAAAATAATCCTCAATGGCAACACAGACTGAGGGAAAAGAATCTTTGGATGGACGGTAGTTCCGTGCGTTAAAATTTTATAGACATCAATAGGTAGGGGCCAACGCAGTAGTTCTCAACATAAGGTTTCGTAACCTTTGTTTAAAGATGTGCTCGTTCGATGAGGTAACAATATCTATCGGCAAGCTATTCCACAGGAAGCATACACGAACAGCGAAGAAGTGACGACGACAATTCAATCGTGAGTGTGGGATTTGAAGGGTCAAAGGGTGGCTGCGTGTGGGGACAACGGAACGAAACTTGAAGAGGTGTTTGAGAGGGTGGGATTTCGCGTAGATGATTCGATATGTCAGAGTGAGGTCGTGTAGGATACGTCTGCGCTCGAGGGTGCACAGTCCAAGTCTGGTCAGTCGCTGCTCAAAGGGTAAATTATTCAATCCGGTAACCGTTTTGGTTGCCTTGTGATAAATTCGTTCGAGGAGCGAGATGTTTTTTTCCATCCATGGCGTCCAAGCTTGTACAGCGTAGTCAACGACAGGATGTATGTAAGTGTTTAGTAATTTCACGAGTGAGTGTGGTGGGAAACGTCCGAAAATGCGTTTCAGTAAACCTAGCAAGCTGCACGCACGCTTGTAGACGGCTTCGCACTGTAGGCTGTTCTTCAAAGTGCCAGACACCAAGATTCCGAGATCTTTTTGTGATGTACTCCATTCAAGCGGGTGGCTGCCAAGTGTATAGGGAAAGGGAAAGGGTTTTCCGACTTGCAACATTTTGCACTTGCGGAAATTAAATGGCAGTTTGTTTTGGATTGACCACTGGTGCAGTTTATTCAAATCTCCTTGCAGAACTTGACAGTCCTCGATAGAGTTGACCTTCGTCCAGATTTTTACGTCGTCTGCGAATAAAACAAGCTTACATGCTAGTAAGTTCGGTAGATCGTTTATAAATAAGAGAAACAGTATCGGACCGAGAACCGAACCCTGAGGGACTCCGCTCGTGGCTTCAATTGTTCGAGAAGTTTCACCATCTATTCTGACTTTTACTTTGCGTCCAGACAGGTAACTTGTGAACCATGTTAGTAGGTTTCCGATGACGCCAACATTCTGCAGCTTCTGAAGCAGTAAGGAGTGATTCACTCTGTCGAATGCTTTAGATATATCTAAGTAACCGGCATGGACGGAACCCCCTTGGTCTAGTGCTTGCGTCCAGTCATTTAGAGTCGTGAGCAAGTTAGACAGGCATGAATATGTTTTCCTAAATCCGTGTTGTGTGAAAGTTATTAGCTGATGGTTCTCGAGATGTTCAACAAGTCGTTCACACACCAGGCGTTCCAAAATTTTAGAAACCGCTGAAAGAAGCGTCACGGGGCGGTAATTCGCCGGATCAGAACGACTGCCCCCTTTGTAGATTGGTGTGATAACACCGGTTTTCCATTGAGTTGGTACGGTTCCCGTATTCAATGAGTGCCTGAATAGACCACTTAGTGGGCCACAAAGCTCCAGCTCGCATGACTTCAGAACAGCGGGTGTTATTCCATCCTCTCCTGGTGATTTGCGAACGTTCAGCCGGCGTAGATGCTTTCGCACAACCGTAGGATTTACCTCGATGTTGCTAAGGCATTCGACTTGTAGTGGGTGCGGCAAAGACGTCAGCGTTGACACGTTCTTTGGACAAAATACTTGCGCATAAAATGATATTAGGGCATCAGCTGTATCCTTGACATTATCAGTCAGTCCGTTCTCTGTCTGGATAGGAAATACACCTGGTTTAACCTTGGTCGCGGTGTTTACGATGGTGTACAGCAACTTAGGATGTCGTTCCATCTGGTCGATCAGCTTAAAATGGTGATATTGCTTGTCTTCTCGAATTAAGGACGTCACCTTGTTACGAAAACTACGAAAGTGTTCCCAAGATGCGTCTGTTCGTGTTATTTTATGTGCAGCCCATGCGGAATTTCGCATGGCTATCCACTTCCGAGTGCGGCTTCGGAGTTTGAAGCAAAATGTTCTTGATTTCCTTTTGGGAACACAGGTAGAATTTTCGTCTAGTTTTGTACCGATATAACTTAACAGACTAGAACAATGAGTATCTGCATTCGTAAGATCGAGATGTTTTTCCTCCATAATCGTAATGGCACCGCGAAGGCCGAAGTAATCGACTCTCCTGATGAACTTAACGTCGCCCGACGCCCTTCTGGCGTTGCACACGAATTCGAAGGACAACACAAGATGGTCACTTAGCCCCAAAGGACTATGATACTGCACTGACTCCACTGCTGTTGCTTCGGAGGTTAAAACCAGATCTAGAATTGATGGTTCATTGAGTCCCCTTTGTCGAGTGAATGAACGGACATGGTTGTATAGGGGAGTGAAAGTGATAATCTCACGGAATTTGTACTCAAGGGATTGCTGAGTATGCACACTTTTGGAGTAGAGATGTGGGAGGTTAAAATCACCCATTATTAACAATTGGCATCCTCTAAGGTTTCCAGCGTTGCGCATCATTTGTAACAACGTTTCATTGTGGGCATCGGAAGAGTTGGGCGAGCGGTAGATCACACCAAGTATACAGTTCTCTCCAGTTTCCAAGCGAAGGCTACACCACATGGTGTCCTCTAGCTCAAACCTTGTGTCAGGTACAGCTGTGCATTGAAGACGTTCGTTATAATACAAAGCAACTCCACCACCTGATCTTGAACGGTCTCGTCGAAGTAGGATCATGTTGGGAAGTGCCAGCTCGCAATCGTTCACCTGATCGTAGAACCATGTTTCGGTAATAGCAATGATGTCAGCAGAAAACTGAGCGTTAAAATGGGATAATTCAGCGATTTTGTTCCGCAAGCACTGTGCATTTGTGTATAGGCATTTAACAGTGGTTTTCGTGTGTAGCGAGCCTACGCGGATGATGTTTGTATGTCCGACCCCCTGAGAGCCGGACCATTGCAGTTTTTTGAAACAAATTCCGAGTTCAGTCTGTCCGTGTCTTCGCACGGCGTCGCTGCAGCTTGTGTTTCGGAGGCAACCTTCGGTATGCTGAGTCTGAGCTCATTTGGTATATTTTTTCTGTGTATTTTCCAATTTTGTCTGACAAAGGCTGTCATAGCAGAAGTTAGGAAAGTGAGTTTTAAAGGGGGTGGTCCATCGCCTTTGTAGTTTGATGACCTCGGTATCCTGAAGGTATTTGCGACAACACTTTCGCGTGCTCCAATCGCTTCTGCAACGTATAACCACTGTTTATAGTCGTGTTGTTGTTGTTTCGCGGCCTCTGTTGTACTGGTAGCCTCTGGAACGCCTAGAAGGATCAGACTGCGCTCATTGATTTTCTTACGAACGTCTCCGCCTCCTTTTCTTTCCCACCAGGGTATATCGGCGTAGATTCGAGTATTGCACGTAGGTATGTCACGTAACAAGTAAGAATTCAAAAGAATAATCTCCATATCCCTCTCACTGTTTAGTGTTACTTTTAGTAGCCGCGCTTCGCCGGAGTGTGGGGAGCTTTGGTGGCGAACCAAACGTGTAACAGCTGAAGGTTTTATCGTTTCCAACCCCATCAACGTAAAAAGTTTGGACCATTGTTCTAGGTCGTATCGATTGTCTATTCACCAGAAGTGTCTCGCTGGACTCCTGTATGTTGGTACAGATTACAGAGAGATTTTTTACGATCTTTGGGGCGGCAACATTAGGTGTTAAAACCGATTGTTTGAGCGGAACCACCCGATGAGCAAGCATCTTGGTCTTCGTAACCGTTTTAGTGACAGAGGAGTTCGCATCAGAAAAGTGTTTCGAATTATGTGGGCGCTTGTGTACAGGTTGGTCATCATCTTTTTCGGTTTGCTGCCTTTCTATAACCGCGGAAGAGACATGATGTTCACAATCTGCTCTAGATCCGAGTTTAGCAATCAGTAGCTCGTTTAACAGACCTTCGATTCTTTGTACACTACTCGTCGTCCTACAATCTTAAGTCGGAAAATGTCACTTGTATTAATACTTAAGGCTAATGCCTTCTAACTCTCAATTTAGGACTATGACGCAGATTCCCCTGGACGTTTATCATCGAGGAGTTTAATTGCCCCATAATCGTTATCGACTTTTGTCTCACTTAGGTCTAACTGTGGAAGTAAAACATCGGAGATTATTGTCCCTATATAAACCACTTCAACCATCCTATCATAGATCACGCAGAGCTACCAAGCGTAAACACAAGTACGTGATTTGAATATGAATCGTTGATGCCTCACGGTTTTTATTGATCGTCTAAAACCAGCTTTCGTTGATCTTAAGCCACCAAATCCATTAACGATGCTTTCCCCTCAATCACAACCGCCGTGTAATCCTCATGTGCCTACCACCGCCGTCGGTCATCCCAATCCTCCAGTCCCATCCATTTCCGTTGATATTCGAAACGGTATACAAGTGCGTTGGCCCAACCGTCGAAAGAACAAAATATCACGACGAACGATCACACCTAACATCCACTCTGGGCATTCGAACGCTCAATACTTTCATGTGCATCTTGACCTCGTCGGTTAATGCCATCATTGAACGAATCTTCATTCATCCTAATCGCGATCTATCGCTTTACAAGATGGCCCACTGCTTTTTCGATCAAAGATCATGTTCTGAGTCTGTAGTACGTGTGTTCGTCGAACACTGGATTGCTTAATTTGGCAAACCATTTAACATCGCGTACAACATGTGCACTGTCCTAAATCTCCATGGATCATAATATCTCGACATAATAACACACCTTATACGCAATAGTTGAACTTACATATGTGTAATGAAATTCAAGTTCCAGATGACGGTTTTCTACAGAGATTTTAAATCCAAAATACTTTGCAAGTATTCCTTTTTGGCTGTCACGCGAACTTTTGTGCATATCGATAAACAGCAGCTTAATAGCGAGTGAAGCTGTTGTGCAAGCGAATAATGATGGCTATCAGATGTAGAAACTCAGGTCAGGGATTAGTACTTTCGTACAAAATCATATGTAGCAGCTTGAGAAGACTACAATCACAACGCTTGCATGAGTAAATACCATGTGATCTCTTCCTAAAACTAGCTTCAGAAAATGATCAAAGAAGATGCCAAACAGTATGAAAGCAAAAATACATTGTTGTTTATATGCCGCAAAATGTCGAAAGCTTCAGTAATGTAAACCTTAAATTGGACTGACCGATTTGTCAGATTCGAAAAAAACGAGCTTGAGCAGACATTGAGAGTTAGCCTTCAAACTCAAGACAGCAAAACCCACTCCTGGTTAGGTAGTCTAAACATTTTTATAAATCATGCAAACGCTGAAATTGCAAGTTTATTCTCAACGATATCTCAGTGGATTCAAAGAAAACACTATCAGCCAATTCTATTAGATATACAAAAGTGTTGCATAACAGTTACAGAAGGAATCGAGAAGAATGATTATTTTGCAACTGAGGAAGACAAATCTTAGCCTTAAAAGGCGTGATGAACTTATTGTCCCTTATCTCATTTGAGATTCTACTCTAGCAATCATCTTTGTTACAGCCACCAATAAATTTGTTTGTATCGTAGAACAGGCGACTTGGGTTTGGTGGGCCGGGCATAGTATTTGACATTACTGGCTGACTATGTTGTAGGCTAGAATCCTTGCATGTCCTAGATCTTGACGTGTTCTCATTGGTCTGTAGACACTATCCAATCGAATGTGCTCTGTGATATATTGTAGGGTCGAATACCACGCTTCGAGGAATTCTCGAACGTGAAGAGTACTGCCTTTGGTGATGATTTCCATACTATTCCAATTGAATTCGTGTCCTTCATGATCCATGTGTACCGATGTTACTGATTTGTGGTGATGTCGTCGTGTAGCCAGTTTGTGTTCATGTATCCTTGTTTTTAACCTTCTCCCGATGTGTCCAATATAACATTTCTCACGATAGGGAACACGGGATTCTGTTCACGACGTTATTTCGTCCAACCTTAGCAAACATGCCCTTGACCTTGACTAGTTGGCTTCTCAGTGCTGAAGCTGGCTTGTGTGCTACACTAATTCCGAGCGGCCGTAGTATTCTTGCGGCAGTGTTAACCTTGCTGTGTTCGTGCTGTTCACACGCGATTGGGTTGTCGAGTCCATGTTGCGAATTCTGAAGTCCTTTTGGTTTCCATTCTTCCGCGAGTGTTTGAATAAATGTTTCTCCTCTTCTTCCCAGAGATCGTCGGTAGTGCAGTGTTTTTTTGCGCGGTTGAATTGTGTTCAATCGCAGCTTCGCTTGTGGGTAGCCAGGTGCTTCTTTTTGAAGTTCCACATTTGATCCGTGTGTGTTTGTTTCCTTTATAGACTAGTTTCTAGGTTTCTATTCTGTTCTTCACACGTTCACTGACAGAAATGGTAGACAGTTTTTCCAATTCTGTCTACTTCGTAAATTGAATTCCAATGAAAACGCAATTCAGTAGATGGTGCGCATTTTCCAAGTTTTCTTTTTTTAGAATCACGAACGTAACATCGACGTATCGGATCCAGATTTTGGGTTGGATCAGCGGTAAAGCGATACGTTCAAGATATGCATTACGGCTTCGGCGAGCAACCCAGATATTTGAGATCCCATTTGAGAACCTTTCATTTGTGTATACAAACCATTGCTGAATTTCACATTCGTCTGCAAACACGATTGTAATAACTGTAGTATACTCTTTTCGGTCAGTCGGTTTCCATTGTACTCCGTTTCGCGTTCGTCCAGCAGTTTCGATTTGGTTTGCAGCGCGAAGATAGTGCCGATAGATGTAAATTGCGCTGTCACGTCAAAAAAATCACGATTTCTTCATCTTCCAAATTCACGTCCTTTATCTTATGCCGAAATTCAGTCACGGAATCTTACCGCGAACGCGCACAAGAGGATTGTCAAATACTCAAATGTCGATGAAGTCAAAAAGAATTTCTTTCGCGGTGATCAAGGATCAGATTATTCCGTAACTGAATTTCGGCAGAAGATAAAGGAGGTGAATTTGGAAGATGAAGAAATCGTGGTTTTTTTTTGACGTGACAGCGCAATTTACATCTATCGGCACTATCTTCGCGCTGCAAACCAAATCGAAACTGCTGGACGAACGCGAAACGGTGTACAATGGAAACCGACTGACCGAAAAGAGTATACTACAGTTATTACAATCGTGTTTGCAGACGAATGTGAAATTCAGCAATGGTTTGTATACACAAATGAAAGGTTCTCAAATGGGATCTCATATATCTGGGTTGCTCGCCGAAGCCGTAATGCATATCTTGAACGTATCGCTTTACCGCTGATCCAACCCAAAATCTGGATCCGATACGTCGATGTTACGTTCGTGATTCTAAAAAAAGAAAACTTGGAAAATGCGCACCATCTACTGAATTGCGTTTTCATTGGAATTCAATTTACGAAGTGGACAGAATTGGAAAAACTGTCTACCAATTCTGTATGTGAACGCGTGAAGAACAGAATAGAAACCTAGAAACTAGTCTATAAAGGAAACAAACACACACGGATCAAATGTGGAACTTTAAAAAGAAGCACCTGGCTACCCACAAGCGGAGCTGCGATTGAACACAATTCAACCGCGCAAAAAACACTGCACTACCGACGATCTCTGGGAAGAAGAGGAGAAACATTCATTCAAACACTCGCGGAAGAATGGAAACCAAAAGGACTTCAGAATTCGCAACATGGACTCGACAACACAATCGCGTGTGAAACGCACGAACACAGCAAGGTTTAACACTGCCGCACGAATACTACGCCGGCTCGGAATAGTGTAGCACACAAGCCAGCGTCGCCCTGAGACCAACTAGCAAGGTCAAGGGCTGTTTGCTAAGGTTTGGACGCAAATAACGTCGTGAACGAATCCCTGTGTTCCTATCTTGAGAAATGTTATATTGGACACATCGGGAGAAGGTTTAACCAAACAGGATACATGACACAAACGGGCTCACGACGACATCACCGCAATCATTAACAGCAGTTACACAATGGATCGATGAAGTACAACGATTTCCCATTTGGCTCGTAGGTGAATCATCACCAAAGGCAGACTCTTCACGTTCGAGCATTCCTCGAGCGTGTATTCGACCCTACGATATATCACAGGCCAGTCGATTGGATGGTGTCTACAGACAAATTGAGAACACTTCAAGATCTAGGAGATCAAGGATTCTATCCTACAACAATAGTCAGCCAGTAATGTCAAATACTATGCCCGCCCCCAACCCAAGTCGCCCACCTATGATACAATCAAATCGACTGCTCTAAATTTCTTAGTTCATTCAGGCGCTGAAATTAGCGTCATACCTAGAGCATCCGTTTCCATAAATCCGTCGTCCTACAATCTTAAGTCGGAAAATGTCACTTGTATTAATACTTAAGGCTAATGCCTTCTAACTCTCAATTTAGGACTATGACGCAGATTCCCCTGGACGTTTATCATCGAGGTGTTTAATTGCCCCATAATCGTTATCGACTTTTGTCTCACTTAGGTCTAACTGTGGAAGTAAAACATCGGAGATTATTGTCCCTATATAAACCACTTCAACCATCCTATCATAGATCACGCAGAGCTACCAAGCGTAAACACAAGTACGTGATTTGAATATGAATCGTTGATGCCTCACGGTTTTTATTGATCGTCTAAAACCAGCCTTCGTTGATCTTAAGCCACCAAATCCATTAACGATGCTTTCCCCTCAATCACAACCGCCGTGTAATCCTCATGTGCCTACCACCGCCGTCGGTCATCCCAATCCTCCAGTCCCATCCATTTCCGTTGATATTCGAAACGGTATACAAGTGCGTTGGCCCAACCGTCGAAAGAACAAAATATCACGACGAACGATCACACCCAACATCCACTCTGGTCATTCGAACGCTCAATACTTTCATGTGCATCTTGACCTCGTCGGTTAATGCCATCATTGAACGAATCTTCATTCATCCTAATCGCGATCTATCGCTTTACAAGATGGCCCACTGCTTTTTCGATCAAAGCCCATGTTCTGAGTCTGTAGTACGTGTGTTCGTCGAACACTGGATTGCTTAATTTGGCAAACCATTTAACATCGCGTACAACATGTGCACTGTCCTAAAACTCCATGGATCATAATATATCGACATAATAGCACACCTTATACGCAATAGTTGAACTTACATATGTGTAATGAAATTCAAGTTCCAGATGACGGTTTTCTACAGAGATTTTAAATCCAAAATACTTTGCAAGTATTCCTTTTTGGCTGTCACGCAAACTTTTGTGCATATCGATAAACAGCAGCTTAATAGCGAGTGAAGCTGTTGTGCAAGCGAATAATGATGGCTATCAGATGTAGAAACTTAGGTCAGGGATTAGTACTTCCGTACAAAATCATATGTAGCAGCTTGAGAAGACTACAATCACAACGCTTGCGTGAGTAATACCATGTGATCTCTTCCTAAAACTAGCTTCAGAAAATGATCAAAGAAGATGCCGAACAGTATGAAAGCAAAAATACATTGTTGTTTATATGCCGCAAAATGTCGAAAGCTTCAGTAATGTAAACCTTAAATTGAACTGACCGATTTGTCAGATTCGAAAAAAAAACGAGCTTGAGCAGACATTGAGAGTTAGCCTTCAAACTCAAGACAGCAAAACCCACTCCTGGTTAGGTAGTCTAAACATTTTTATAAATCATGCAAACGCTGAAATTGCAAGTTTATTCTCAACGATATCTCAGTGGATTCAAAGAAAACACTATCAGCCAATTCTATTAGATATACAAAAGTGTTGCATAACAGTTAGAGAAGGAATCGAGAAGAATGATTATTTTGCAACTGAGGAAGACAAATCTTAGCCTTAAAAGGCGTGATGAACTTATTGTCCCTTATCTCATTTGAGATTCTACTATAGCAATCATCTTTGTTACAGCCACCAATAAATTTGTTTGTATCGTAGAACAGGCGACATGGGTTTGGTGGGCCGGGCATAGTATTTGACATTACTGGCTGACTATGTTGTAGGCTAGAATCCTTGCATGTCCTAGATCTTGACGTGTTCTCATTGGTCTGTAGACACCATCCAAGCGAATGTGCTCTGTGATATATTGTAGGGTCGAATACCACGCTTCGAGGAATTCTCGAACGTGAAGAGTACTGCCTTTGGTGATGATTTCCATACTATTCCAATTGAATTCGTATCCTTCATGATCCAGGTGTACCGATGTTACTGATTTGTGGTGATGTCGTCGTGTAGCCAGTTTGTGTCCTTGTTTCTAACCTTCTCCCGATGTGTCCAATATAACATTTCTCACGATAGGAAGACGGGATTCTGTTCACGACGTTATTTCGGCCAACCTTAGCAAACATGCCCTTGACCTTGACAAGTTGGCTTCTCAGTGCTGAAGCTGGCTTGTGTGCTACACTAATTCCGAGCGGCCGTAGTATTCTTGCGGCAGTGTTAACCTTGCTGTGTTCGTGCTGTTCACACGCGATTGGGTAGTCGAGTCCATGTTGCGAATTCTGAAGTCCTTTTGGTTTCCATTCTTCCGCGAGTGTTTGAATAAATGTTTCTCCTCTTCTTCCCAGAGATCGTCGGTAGTGCAGTGTTTTTTTGCGCGGTTGAATTGTGTTCAATCGCAGCTTCGCTTGTGGGTAGCCAGGTGCTTCTTTTTAAAGTTCCACATTTGATCCGTGTGTGTTTGTTTCCTTTATAGACTAGTTTCTAGGTTTATATTCTGTTCTTCACACGTTCACTGACAGAAATGGTAGACAGTTTTTCCAATTCTGTCTACTTCGTAAATTGAATTCCAATGAAGACGCAATTCAGTAGATGGTGCGCATTTTCCAAGTTTTCTTTTTTTAGAATCACGAACGTAACATCGACGTATCGGATCCAGATTTTGGGTTGGATCAGCGGTAAAGCGATACGTTCAAGATATGCATTTCGGCTTCGGCGAACAACCCAGATATTTGAGATCCCATTTGAGAACCTTTCATTTGTGTATACAAACCATTGCTGAATTTCACATTCGTCTGCAAACACGATTGTAATAACTGTAGTATACTCTTTTCGGTCAGTCGGTTTCCATTGTACTCCGTTTCGCGTTCGTCCAGCAGTTTCGATTCGGTTAGCAGCGCGAAGATAGTGCCGATAGATGTAAATTGCGCTGTCACGTCAAAAAAACCACGATTTCTTCATCTTCCAAATTCACGTCCTCTATCTTATGCCGAAATTCAGTCACGGAATCTTACCGCGAACGCGCACAAGAGGATTGTCAAATACTCAAATGTCGATGAAGTCAAAAAGAATTTCTTTCGCGGTGATCAAGGATCAGATTATTCCGTAACTGAATTTCGGCAGAAGATAAAGGACGTGAATTTGGAAGATGAAGAAATCGTGGTTTTTTTGACGTGACAGCGCAATTTACATCTATCGGCACTATCTTAGCGCTGCTAAACAAATCGAAACTGCTGGACGATCACGAAACGGAGTACAATGGAAACCGACTGACCAAAAAGAGTATACTACAGTTATTACAATCGTGTTTGCAGACGAATGTGAAATTCAGCAATGGTTTGTATACACAAATGAAAGGTTCTCAAATGGGATCTCAAATATCTGGGTTGCTCGCCGAAGCCGTAATGCATATCTTGAACGTATCGCTTTACCGCTGATCCAACCCAAAATCTGGATCCGATACGTCGATGTTACGTTCGTGATTCTAAATAAAGAAAACTTGAAAAATGCGCACCATCTACTGAATTGCGTCTTCATTGGAATTCAATTTACGAAGTAGACAGAATTGGAAAAACTGTCTACCAATTCTGTATGTGAACGCGTGAAGAACAGAATAGAAACCTAGAAACTAGTCTATAAAGGAAACAAACACACACGGATCAAATGTGGAACTTTAAAAAGAAGCACCTGGCTACCACAAGCGAAGCTGCGATTGAACACAATTCAACCGCGCAAAAAACACTGCACTACCGACGATCTCTGGGAAGGAGAGGAGAAACATTTATTCAAACACTTGCGGAAGAATGGAAACCAAAAGGACTTCAGAATTCGCAACATGGACTCGACAACCCAATCGCGTGTGAACAGCACGAACACAGCAAGGTTAACACTGCCGCAAGAATACTACGGCCGCTCGGAATTAGTGTAGCACACAAGCCAGCTTCAGCACTGAGAAGCCAACTTGTCAAGGTCAAGGGCATGTTTGCTAAGGTTGGACGAAATAACGACGTGAACAGAATCCCGTCTTCCTATCGTGAGAAATGTTATATTGGACACATCGGAAGAAGGTTAGAAACAAGGATACATGAACACAAACTGGCTACACGACGACATCACCACAAATCAGTAACATCGGTACACCTGGATCATGAAGGATACGAATTCAATTGGAATAGTATGGAAATCATCACCAAAGGCAGTACTCTTCACGTTCGAGAATTCCTCGAAGCGTGGTATTCGACCCTACAATATATCACAGAGCACATTCGATTGGATGGTGTCTACAGACCAATGAGAACACGTTAAGATCTAGGACATGCAAGAATTCTAGCCTACAACATAGTCAGCCAGTAATGTCAAATACTATGCCCGGCCCACCAAACCCAAGTCGCCCACCTATGATACAATCAAATCGACTGCTCTAAATTTCTTAGTTCATTCAGGCGCTGAAATTAGCGTCATACCTAGAGCATCCGGTTCCATATATCCGTCGTCCTACAATCTTAAGTCGGAAAATGTCACTTGTATTAATACTTAAGGCTAATACCTTCAACTCTCAATTTAGGACTATGACGCAGATTCCCCTGGACGTATATCATCGAGGAGTTTAATTGCCCCATAATCGGTATCGACTTTTTTCTCACTTAGGTCTAATTTTGGAAGTAAAACATCGGAGATTAATGGATACGACAACCTCCTCGCATGTGTCAGGCATCATTATCGAAGTCATTTCTCCGGCATCAAGGCTTTCACTACGGAATCTTCGACATTTAGTTCTATACTGAAAGTATTCCCATCCATTATGCAACCCCTAAGACAGACGGTCATATTGACCACATAGTCACAAGCGGACTAACTATCTCTTTTAGACCTAGGCGACTTCATCCATGCTTACTCAAAATTGCAAATGCCGAGTTTAGGCATAATCTAGAGCTTGTAATCTTTCACCATTATTCCATCTTCTGGTCGTCACCAATACATGTGGATCCATAGAAGACCGCAGTTGAGTGGAGGCCAAAAAACATTTTTTGCACTGCCACTGAAATGTCTTTCATTGATTCAGAACTGACTTATCCTTTATCAATAACGACCGATACATCTGATTCGGCAGTAATAGCTGTTTTACAACAAAACCGACAGAACACAAACCATCAATTGGCATTTTTCGCAGAAGATTAATCGGGAACAAACCCACTAAACCACAAATTTTGCCATGAATTACTTTCGTGTATTTAGCCACATGGCATTTCATTCACTTATTGGAAGTTCATTACTATATTATTTTCTACGGATCACGAAGAGTTAAATTTTGCTCCGCATTCTAAACTCGATCATCATACGCCGCATAACACATTGATTAAAGTTTTCGATTCTCTACTAACATTGGTTAAGTCAAAGTAGAGGTGAACATGGTTGCCGATGCTTTATCAAGACATGACATTTCTGTTTTGTCCGCCGGCGCACGATTCGATCTCTCCCTTTTGGATAAACATCAAAGTGGGATTAATACAATGGAACGCGCAAAGTGTCGATCCTTCAATCTTCAGCAAATCGATTAAACGTACTCTTGTCAGCCCGATCCTAATAGTTATACTGAGATTTACCTCATATTCATATTGTAATTCATTTTACCATTAAAGAAGACATTTAATGCTCAGCCGCAGAGTTAATTTGCGGCACTACCTTGTGTCTCTCCGGTGAACTCGTAGTGCCATGCCAGTCACTAACTTCAATGTCATATTACATAACTCGCATGCGATCGTTTGTGTCGAAGTTGGATTATACGACTCCTCGACAGCGCCATGTCCACCAACAGAAATCACCTCATCGTGATACGTGCGATTTTATTTGTGCGATGTGTGTCCCTATATAAACCACTTTAACCATCCTATCATAAACTACGCAGAGCTACTAAGTGTAAACACAAGTACGTCATTTTGAATATGAATCGTTGATGCCTCACGGTTTTTATTGATAATCTAAAACCAGCTTTCGTTGAGCTTAAACCACCAAATCCATTAACAATGCTTTACCCTTAATCATAACCGCCATGTAATTCTCATGTGCCTATGACCGCCGTCACTCATCCCAATCCTCCAGTCCCATCCATTTCCGTTGAAACTCGGAACGGTAGACAAGTGCGTTTGCCAACCGTCGAAAGAGCAAAATATCACGACGTACGATCACACCTAAAACACACTTTGGGCATTCAAACGGTAAATACTCTCATGCGCATCTTGACCTCGTCGGTTAATGCCATCATCGAACGGATATTCATTCACCCAACTTGCGATCGATCGCATTACAAGATGGCCGATTGCTTTTTCGATCAAAGACCACGTTCTGTGTCTATAGCACGCGTCTTTGTCGAACACCGGATAGCCTATTTTGGCACACCATTTATCAACGCAACCTACTCTGGCGCTCACTTTCAATTGATATTTTTCCGAGATTTGACTCTACACCTTGGCTGTCAGCACATCCGAACCACCGCCTACCATCCCAACGCGAATGGATTGGTTGATGGCGCCCCAACGGCAGGTCAAAGCAGCTTTTTCTGGTCAGTCCGGTCCCAATAGATGCACTGAGAATTTACCACTTGTTGTTTTAGGAATTCGATTCAATATGACAGAAGACATTCAATGCTCAGCCGCAGAGTTAATTTGCGGCACTACCTTGTGTCTCTCCGGTGAACTCGTAGTGCCATGCCAGTCACTAACTTCAATGTCATATTACATAACTCGCATGCGATCGTTTGTGTCGAAGTTGGATTATACGACTCCTCGACAGCGCCATGTCCACCAACAGAAATCACCTCATCGTGATACGTGCGATTTTATTTGTGCGATGTTTGTCCCTATATAAACCACTTTAACCATCCTATCATAAACCACGCAGAGCTACTAAGTGTAAACACAAGTACGTCATTTTGAATATGAATCGTTGATGCCTCACGGTTTTTATTGATAATCTAAAACCAGCTTTCGTTGAGCCTAAGCAACCAACTCCATCAAGCGTCGTTTCCTCTCAATCACAACCTTCGTGTTATCCGTATGTGAATACCAACTGCCTCGTTCTCCAAATCCTTCAGTCCCTTCCAGCCCCGTTCAAACTCGCACCGGTAGACATATGCATTGTCCCCAACGTCTTTCTGACTATGTGACCTCATTGACATTTCGAGCTTATGTTATCCTTTCTCTAAGCCAAACTAACGCTCTGTTTGGACATTATTGTAGTGAACTACTTTTACTTTGTGTCTCCGTGTTTTGTACATAAAAGTTTTATGCCTTTGTTGTTTATTCGTCTATTGGCCTTGCATGCATCAATCGAATTAAGGTTTGGCGGTTTTCGAACTCTCGGACTTCGTCTTTTTTGTGGTTGCGAAGTTTGTGTGCGCTACTTTGTGTGGGAATTGTGATTAACGGATCCTGCTTAATTTTCGCGCATTCTCTACCTTTGTTTCCATCTTTTGGATTTTCCCGTGTGGATTATCTCGCTATCGTTTGAGTTCACTGGATCTTCAGTTGGACATTTGCTCGTTTGGTGTTTTAGAGAGTTCATTCCATTTTGGTTTCTATTTTGTGTAGGGCAGTCTTATTTTCGTTCCACTACACAATCAGCACATGTGAAGCAGCGCCGAAGTCTCAAAAGATCCCAACGTTTACTAAGACCAGCTAAAACATTGCAATTACAACCGAATAAACGATCGTACGAAACTTTATCGGTAAGTTACGTATACCCCAGCAACAAACCTCTCTTTCCACTACATACATATTGTCTGACTTGACCATGACAACAAGCTTCCATCGATCTCAATAGGCCATTTTCCATGATTATTCTGTACCTCCACACGTTCGCTATGTTTTTGCTATATTTAAATACAAATCATGTCCTCGGTGAAATAACGTTGAAGCACGGACTTTAGCTCAACGTTCCATTCCGGCCTTTTCTGTTTTCCTGATTATCGGGTTATGAGCAACACATTGATTGATAGAACGCAACGAGTGTCTCCGTATTCATCATAACACATTGGCTAATTAAATGTACGCTATCATATAATGTATACGCAACTCGTCGTATCTATGACTACAAGACTCAAGATTTATGGTTGAAAAAGCAATTAACTTTACAATAACCATAGAGTGGAACTATAGGTACAAATGTAAATATATATATATATATATAATCTAAATCAATGCGACGATGATAGTTAATTAATAGTTGGTGTCAAAATTTGGATTAGCTCTCATATAGTCGTCAAGTATCGATTTGAATATAGATAAACTGTTTAAGCTTACCAAATCGGCAAGTAGGGAATTCCAAACAAAGCACACACGCAACAACTAAATGCGTGGCAGTTCGATTCAAACGCACTGCTATTGCTATCTCTCCTTAGATCATATAAATATCATACACGCTAGATAATTCACATAATGATTGAAAAGTAAATCGTGGCACGCAATCATTTTATCAAAATAATTTTGAGCAATTACTCACCTCGATCTATCATCCTCAAGCAGATCGCGTCATTGTACTGTCGCTGAAATTTTTGCGGATTCGATGTTCACATATACGCTGAATTTAAACGTTCTCCTGTCTCACATGCACAATCCAACGAATGTCTATAATATATGAAAATGAAATAACGTGTTTCCATTGACACCTCAAAAATATATCTGTCGAATTATGTCTTCGTAATAGCTTACATTGATTTATCTTTTGTGATCCATACTGCGATCCGCCCGAGTGAAATCTTTTTTTTATTTTTATCTAGCATTAGTCTGCTTAAATATTTTGTTCACAAGCTACTGAGATTCAATGTTACGAAAAACAGAACTCACCGATATCTCAAGCATCTGTCAGCGTGAACCGTTCAATCCATCTGTGTCTGAACTCAACTGAGCAGTTGGTTTCTACTCCCCGACTCACAAAATGAGCATGATATTGTATTGAACGAAAAATAATTTTGCTCTGTGATGATTACTCAATACTCTCATGTCCGCTGCAAATCGATAATGCGGTGGTCGATAAACGCGTGACGGAAATCAATCAATCGATAGCTGGGCTCGGAAACGTTCAATTCCATCTGGATGCGCTGAACGCGGTTGACAATGCATTCAACATTGATTAGAAGATTGTGATAATAAATATGCCTAAATGCATTTATAAAGCGATAAGTTATCGTAAATAAGAAATAGCTGAAACAAGCATCGTAGCGCGTTAATTAAACTGCACCAATTGCTGTTCGCGAGAAACAAAGATTATCACGGTAGTTGAATATAATTGAGACCGATTGGGAATCCTTATTCATGGAAAGAAAGTTTGTGATGAATCGGTTAGAGTATTTTTTTAATGTTAGCTTTCTGACACAGAAGCTTCGTTATACCAATGGTATCTCATATGTACCTCAAACCCGCATCTGTGTCGATTGACGTACGATATACTGTCGTTCTTAGCTTGCCGATGTCTTTCTGTGCGAGACCTTCCGAGAATGGAAGTCTCCCTTTCATAGACTCCGTTTCTTTTGTAACCAATATTTTGGATCCAAATTATTAAGATAACTATGAAACGCTTCGAGTCTGTTGCGCTTTATGATGATGGATGTATATTCGACATAGCGCCACCATATCTTTGGTTTTAAAGCTTCGTTTTTCAAAGCTAGCTCTTCGAAATACTCCATGTACATATGCGCTAGCACCGTGGAAATAGGTGACGCATTTTGTTTGTATAGCTGTCCAGTAAATAACGTGTGGCTCATATTTAGACAAATTGCTACATCGTTGACTTTTTTCGTACACTCAGGTTTGTACGATACTTCAAGGTCGTATCAGAATTGAGTGATTTCCTTGGCAACGCGAAAGTGCTGGTAGTGTCGACATTGTGGAATCCTTATAGGGAAAGACTTCACGCAAAGGCAGTTAAAATAAAGGCTGGGGCAAATGCGCTGAACAAGGTGGGTGGGGCGGATATCTCAACAATCTGGCGTTCGGTTCTGCAGCGGATAATGATTAACGTGCATAACGCCTAATGCATGCGCAGTCAAAGCAAGTAGCCTTATCGGTCAGTGGACATTGTTCACACATGCACTGACAAAGCAATTAAGTGATTATACAAGATGCAGCTTGCAACGATTACCGTGGGTGCACACGGATTACGCGAGTAATAGGGACCGCGGACGTTATTAGCACGTGCATAATAAAAATAATCAATTCGTGGTTTAACACACGTAAGGGGCGGATAAATTTGCCTTGATCTAGCCTGTCTACCTTAGGTAATGTAGGTTTGATCAGGTAATTGCAATTGAAACCTGAACCCTGTTCGTGCTGACACCAAAGATTTTACGAAACTTCTGTGTCAGAAGCGAAATGCTACCAAAAATATGCTCTAATCAATTCATCGCAAACTTTCTTTTCATAAACACGAATTATGATTTACCTGAAAGTGTTGTCAGGCTTATGCGAGAAATATTATCGTGTCGTCCCGGTGTATTCAAAAGCCGTAATCCTGCGAGGTTGCAAAATGTTCGATTTTCTGAACATAAACAATTATTAATCAGAGTATTAACTAATAGTGAATACTGAAAGCATTTAAGTGATCGTAACAGACTACAAATAGGACCAGCTTAGTGTTCAGCAATCGATCGGAATATGTTTGGGATGGTCCGGGGTATGGAATGTTATGTAAAGTAAGATTAGGTCTGCAATCGATTGGAATATGCTTGGGACCGATCGTGTATTCATAATGCTGAGAAATTTGAGTGAAATCGGTTAGAGTAGTTTTTGGGTAACGTTTCACTTCTGTAACAAAAGCTCGTCATAAAAATCAGAGATTGGCGAGATACAGTTTGTATACCTTACGTAAAATGTACATCTGAAGCGATACGTAGAATCTTGAACCAGGCGACCATACGTGTGACTTATAAGAAAGGGAAAATTATCCGTTCGGTTCTGATGCGCCTCGAGGAAAAGACACCTTCATCTAGCGTCACGAACAGCATCTACAGAATCAACTGTAAGCACTGTTCGGGTGTTTACATATGGCAGTCTTCCAGGGAAATTCACACTAGAATCGAAGAACACCGAAAGCGTGTCCGGAAACAGCGCCGGGATGCGAGGGATTATCAATCCCTTATTCGTGATTCCGCCTTGGCGGGGCACGTTTTAGATACGGGCCACAGCGTCGATCTAGACAATGTGGAAATATCAAGATGCGGTATAAAACCGTATAGCGAACGCTCACATGCGGAGGCGGTCGAAATTGCAAAGGCGGTCAATAAGGTGCATAGGGTAGAAATCTCCATAATCTAGCGTTCGGCACTGCTGCGACGGTAAATAGTTATTATTCACCTTATACCTACTAGTTAATTAGATTGTTGCTTTTCTTCGAAAATAGGTTAACCTTAACCTATTTATGCCAACTGTTATATAGGGTTCGTACAACGAACCACGATGTTCAGACACAGAATCACAAAGTGATTCTTGGTCAAAGCACTCAAGGCGCTTGTGGATGACCAAAGTAATGTGTTGCTCACATCCCCATCCCTTACACACCACTACCGGTTTCTGGCTGTTTGCCGTCGTCAGGTGGAGACAGTAAGATCAGGTTCAGTGAGCCTTGAAACAGTGGATTAAAGGTAAACAAGATTATACTTGTATGCCAACGTTATATAGGGTTCGTACAACGAACCACGATGTTCAGACACAGAATCACAAAGTGATTCTTGGTCAAAGCACTCAAGGCGCTTGTGGATGACCAAAGTAATGTGTTGCTCACATCCCCATCCCTTACACACCACTACCGGTTTCGGGCTGTTTGCCGTCGTCAGGTGGAGACAGTAAGATCAGGTTCAGTGAGCCTTGAAACAGTGGATTAAAGGTAAACAAGATTATACTTGTATGCCAACTGTTATATAGGGTTTCGTACAACGAACCACGATTTTTCAGACACAGAATCACAAAGTGATTCTTGGTCAAAGCACTCAAGGCGCTTGTGGATGACCAAAGTAATGTGTTGCTCACATCCCCATCCCTTACACACCACTACCGGTTTCTGGCTGTTTGCCGTCGTCAGGTGGAGACAGTAAGATCAGGTTCAGTGAGCCTTGAAACAGTGGATTAAAGGTAAACAAATTATACTTGTATGCCAACTGTTATATAGGGTTCGTACAACGAACCACGATGTTCAGACACAGAATCACAAAGTGATTCTTGGTCAAAGCACTCAAGGCGCTTGTGGATGACCAAAGTAATGTGTTGCTCACATCCCCATCCCTTACACACCACTACCGGTTTCTGGCTGTTTGCCGTGGTGTGTAAGGGATGGGGATGTGAGCAACACATTACTTCGCTTAACCTCTTTAGTTATGTACTTTTACGCATGTGGACCGCCGTGTCAACTGACCTTGACCGTGTTCACCTGTATCAGATTGACAAGGATACACGCTAGTAGGAAAATCGACCACTGATCCTTGTCATTCCCACGAGACGTGACACACACTAGATTCAGGAATTTATGGTATAAAAAGCTCGTAGCTGTACAACTGTCATGATCAAAAAATACTCCGGGTTTCAGCTTCGTAGCGTTATTAACAGTTCGATAAAGCAGTTTGGGATTTCGCTGCATTCTTACCACCAGCTGAAGCTGGTGATATTTTTTGTCCTCTCGGATGAGATTTGTGACTTGATTCCGCAATTCGCGAAAGTTTGCCCACGTCGAATCAGTTCTGGCAACCTTGTGAATAGCCCATGCCAAATTTCGCTTTGTCAACCATTTTCTGGTCCTACTGCGAATTCTGAATTGTCGTTCTTTGCTATTATGTTTCGGGACATGTTCAGAATTGAAATGTATCATGTTGATTATGTAATCTGTCAGGGTTGTGCAATGCGAGTTCGGATCACTAAAATTTATATTATGTTCATCAAAAACTACCATTGTTTCCATCAAACCAATGTAATCAACTTTTGTATTTCGTTTTGTTTGCTTTACAATTCTACTGGCGTTGCACACATATTGAAATAGCAGAACGAGGTGGTCGCTTTGACCCAGCGGAGGGTGATACTAAACATCTTGAACGGCTGTGGCATTTAACATCCTTCGGGAGATTCCTATGGTTATCTTTCCAGTTAGCCCTAATTGATTCCATCATACCTTTCGTTAAAAATGTTACTTTCAGAGGTTTTGGCCCGTCACCTTTATATTTTGGTGACCGAGGTATTCTAAAAGTGTCCACCACCACTGACTCGTGAGCTCCGATGATGTCGGCAACGCAGAGCCACTGTTTATAATCGTGGTGCTGTATTTCACTTCCCGAAGTAGTGTTAGTTTTTTCGGGAACACCAAGAAAAACAACACTGCGTTGATCAGATATGTTCGCATTGTTTAAATTTCCTTTCCTCTCCTACCACGGAATATCGGCATGTATGCGACATTTAGTATGTGAACATGTACTGAGCAAATAAGAGTTTAGAATAACGTCTTCCATCTCTTTTTGGCTTTTGAAAGTTATTCTTAATAAACGTGGTTCTTCGAGATGAGGAGAATTGGGGTGCCGACTTAGGCAGGTTATTGAATGAGGCAGTAAGATTCAAGATTCAAGATTCAAGATTTATGGTTGAAAAAGCAAATTGCTGTACAGTACCATAGGATATACGTATAAAAAATTTAAAAAAAATCGTTACTTGTATGATCATCTCCGTTTTCTTCATAGGTGGAGCAAAAAATAATCCTCAATGGCGACACAGACTGAGGGAAAAGAATCTTTGGATGGACGGTAGTTCCGTGCGTTAAAAAAATATAGACATCAATATGTAGGGGCCAACACAGTAGTTCTCAACATAAGGTTTCGTAACATTGGTTTAAAGATGTGCTCGTTCGCTGAGGTAACAATATCTGTCGGCAAGCTATTCCACAAGAAGCATACACGAACAGCGAAGAAGTGACGACGACAATTCAATCGTGAGTGTGGGATTTGAAGGGTCAAAGGGTGGCTGCGTGTGGGGACAACCGAACCAAACTTGAAGAGGTGTTTGATAGGGTGGAATTTCGCGTAGATGATTCGATATGTCAGAGTGAGGTCGTGTAGGATACGCCTGCGCTCGAGGGTGCACAATCCAAGTCTGGTCAGTCGCCGCTCAAAAGGTAAATTATTCAATCGGGTAACCATTTTGATTGCCTTGTGATAAATTCGTTCGAGGAGCGAGATGTTTTTTTCCATCCATGGCGTCCAAGCTTGTACAGCGTGGTCAACGACAGGATGTATGTAAGTGTTTAGTAATTTCGCGAGTGAGTGTGGTGGGAAACGTCCGAAAATGCGTTTCAGTAAACCTAGCAAGCTGCACGCACGCTTGTAGACGGCTTCGCACTGTAGGCTGTTCTTCAAAGTGCCAGACACTAAGATTCCGACATCTTTTTGTGATGTACTCCATTCAAGCGGGTGGCTGCCAAGTGTAAAGGGAAAGGGTTTTCCGACTTGCAACATTTTGCACTTGCGGAAATTAAATGACAGTTCGTTTTGGGTTGACCACTGGTGCAGCTTATTTAAATAAGAGTTTAGAATAACGTCTTCCATCTCTTTTTGGCTTTTGAAAGTTATTCTTAATAAACGTGGTTCTTCGAGATGAGGAGAATTGGGGTGCCGACTTAGGCAGGTTATTGAATGAGGCAGTAAGATTCAAGATTCAAGATTCAAGATTTATGGTTAAAAAGCAAATTGCTGTACAGTACCATAGGATATACGTATAAAAATTTAAAAAAATCGTTACTTGTATGATCATATCCGTGTTCTTCATAGGTGGAGCAAAAATAATCCTCAATGGCGACACAGACTGAGGGAAAAAATCTTTGGATGGACGGTAGTTCCGTGCGTTAAAAAAATACAGACATCAATAGGTAGGGGCCAACGCAGTAGTTCTCAACATAAAGTTTCGTAACCTTTGTTTAAAGATGTGCTCGTTCGCTGAGGTAACAATATCTGTCGGCAAGCTATTCCACAAGAAGCATACACGAACAGCGAAGAAGTGACGACGACAATTCAATCGTGAGTGTGGGATTTGAAGGGTCAAAGGGTGGCTGCGTGTGGGGACAACCGAACCAAACTTGAAGAGGTGTTTGATAGGGTGGGATTTCGCGTAGATGATTCGATATGTCAGAGTGAGGTCGTGTAGAATACGCCTGCGCTCGAGGGTGCACAGTCCAAGTCTGGTCAGTCGCTGCTCAAAGGGTAAATTATTCAATCCGGTAACCATTTTGTTGCCTTGTGATAAATTCGTTCGAGGAGCGAGATGTTTTTTTCCATCCATGGCGTCCAAGCTTGTACAGCGTAGTCAACGACAGGATGTATGTAAGTGTTTAGTAATTTCGCGAGTGAGTGTGGTGGGAAACGTCCGAAAATGCGTTTCAGTAAACCTAGCAAGCTGCACGCACGCTTGTAGACGGCGTCGCACTGTAGGCTGTTCTTCAAAGTGCCAGACACCAAGATTCCGAGATCTTTTTGTGATGTACTCCATTCAAGCGGGTGGCTGCCAAGTTTGTAGGTAAAGGGAAAGGGTTTTCCGACTTGCAACATTTTGCACTTGCGGAAATTAAATGGCAGTTTGTTTTGGATTGACCACTGGTGCAGCTTATTCAAATCTCCTTGCAGAACTTGACAGTCCTCGATAGAGTTGACCTTCGTCCAGATTTTTACATCATCTGCGAATAAAACAAGCTTACATGCTAGTAAGTTCGGTAGATCGTTTATAAATATGAGGTTTATAAATCGAGCTCATATCCATCATTGAACACAGCTGGTACCATTGTTCAATGTCGTGAGTTCTGCTCGAGAAACGTGTCCCTGATGTCTCCGGTACATTGGTGAAAATTACACTGAGATTCATCAAAGTTGTTTTCATTTCAGTATTAGTTTTTGAAGTAGAGGAATTCTGCTGGTGGACAGTCAGTACACGCCCTTTCGACTTTCTAATGTGACTAACATCTGAGTGGCAGCTAGCTTTTGCATCACCAAACTGTTCAGCCTCCCGCAAATTCTCTTTAAGTAACGGCACAACTTGTGGAGTTACGAGATGTAGCGTTAAGTTCATATTGGTTTCATTTTTCATTTATTCTGGGCAATTACTAATGACTTCAATGTTTCCTCGAATTTATGGGAACAGTTCTCTAAGTATTTGATGCGATTCTCTAGATCTCCTGGTTGTGATACATTGGTCCGAGCGCCGTTTAACGGTTTTGTTCTACAGACGCTGCACACATAACATACACTTGGAATTTTAGGATTATTAATAATGACTACTGCCTCGTTAGTCAAAAGTTTGTCGCACTCAGTGTGGATCTTAGTATAGCACATATGACACATGACTACTTTCGATTTCACACTTACCCCCTTTCTGCAAATTTGACACGTAGTTTGCGTAGGTCTAGACATCCGATAGCTGTTGAGGTTGTCTGGCCAAGTTTGCCTGATCGTTGAATGTGGGTGTTGATAGCTTCCACAAAAACACATAGGCGCGTATCGATTGGTTCACGGTTGAGAGATGAAGTTTGCGAGGTTCGCGTGGAAACGTATCGCAATGTATGGATGCAAATTACCGAGTAAAACAGTCGTGGTGACCGTAGATTTGATCTCGCACAAATGAGGCACGGCTAGTTGAATTCGGCAGGAGAAGGTCTTCCGAACGATATCGGTCAAAACAGCGACAACAAATTTTGCTCGCGCACACAATTTCCACGGTGATGTGGAAGATAGTAACTTCCGAAATATTGATCACAGGACACTAGAAATGATTGAGTCCAATAGATCTCTTCAAGCGAAATCGAATGGTGTAAGAATAATCCAGCGAGTGACGAGTAATGTTCAAAAGTATCAGAGCACAAAATTATGCGTCTGCCCGTTAACGTGTCGATCTGACGCTGCGAACTATAGACCAGTTACGTTGTTGCCAGTAATTTCTAAAGTGCTAGAGAGTTTAGTAGCGGAAAAGATCACCCATCACCTCGAAAACAATAGACTGCTTGCGACTGAACAGCACGGTTTCAGGAAACATCACTCATGTCTATCTAACCTCTTGCTCACCTTAAACGACTGGACTGAGTGTGTGGACAATGGTTACTCCATCCACGCATGCTTTTTAGACATGTCAAAGGCTTTCGACCGCGTCAATCATAGTATTTTAATCCAGAAACTTGAATTGCACGGGATAACAGGAAAACTTCTTGCTTGGCTAGAAAACTATTTACGCGACAGGAGTGCCCAAGTCAGAGTTGACGGCGCCTTATCGAAACCATTCAAAATTACGAGCGGAGTGCCCCAGGGTTCGGTCCTCGGACCGATTTTGTTTTTGATCTACGCAAACGACATTCCCGAGCGTGTTAAATGCAAGATTATGTTATTTGCAGACGATATAAAGCTTTGGAGAAGCATACGTACCAATGATGACTGTGAAACTTTGCAGAAGGATCTAAACACATTGCACGATTGGTCTTTGAGAAACAAACTACCATTCAACTTCCAAAAGTGCAAGGCGTTAAACATTGGAAAGACTGTTAATTACAACTACACTCTTGGGTCCCACCAACTCGTCTGGACAACTGAAGAGAAGGATTTGGGTGTTTGGACCAGTTCAAGTCTGAAGACTTCACTGCAGTGCAAAGCGGCATACAAAAAGGCGTCACAAGTATTGGCGTTATTAAAACGAATTTTCGGCAGATTCACGAATCAGTCGGTGCCCCGTATCATGAACACCTATCTGAGACCAGCGATGGAGTACGCTGTTCAGGCTTGGTCACCCTGGATTCAGAAAGACATCAATCTTCTGCAGCGTATTTACCACCGAACCACAAAGCTTGTACCCGGACTAGCTGCTAAACCATATGAAGAACGTTTGAGGAGTCTCAATCTTTTCGACTTTCGCTGTCGTCGACTAAGAGGTGACCTCATACTGATGTACAATATTATGCACGTCCCTAACCATCCCTTGTCCAAACTTTTCACACGCTCGCCACCCCGTGCCAGTCGGAAACACGAACTTTCAGTGCTTATTCCCACTTCAAGACTGAACTGTCGAAGATATTCGTATGCTGTACGTGTAAGTTTCACATGGAACACCCTCCCCTCCACTGTTACACACTCAGCCAACCTGGATATTTTTAAAGCTAATTTGGACAAACACTTGAGAGACAACCCAAACTTTGATACGATTTACACTACATGAGTTTTCCTGTTCTTCTTTTTTATTGTATATACCTCATAACTCCATCCTATGGTTATTGTTAAGCTAAATGCTTTTTAGACCATTACAACTTTGAATCACTTTGAATCACTTTGAATATTGTCTATTACTATAGGCTGTTTAGCGGTAAGGTCAAATAGGTGGTGGTGGGTTGGCCGCTACTTAATCATGTTCCCTGTCCTGACTATCACATCAAACTAACAATTCCTTTACAAAGGCAACACGTCTCCTTAATCTACGCAAACGGGTATTTGGGAAGTTTCGCCCAAGATATTCCCGATGATCATGAACACATACTTGAGACCAGCCACGGAATACGGCGTGCAGTCATGGTCTCCGTGGCTCAAGAATGATGTGGAACTTATGCAGCGAATCTATCACCTCTCAACAAAACTAGTTCTCAGCATCCGAAACAAGCCTTATGAAGAAAGGATAGCTCAACTGAATCTGTTCGACTTTCCCTATCGACGAGGAGAGGAGAACTTATCTTACATTACAAAACATTCCATACCACGAACCGTCCCTTACACGATTTATTCGCGCGAAGGGTTACGAGAAATTATCGGACCCATGAATATGTGCTGGTGGTATCCCATTCCCGCCTAAAGAGTAGAAGGCATTTTTACTCTGTCCGTGTGCTTTACTTGGAACAGTTTACCTTTAACCTTTCACTAGGTTGCACGAATTTAAAACGAAATTTTACGAATTTTCATTGAATTATTCGCTTCCCCAACACTTATATACTGCTTAATTTAATTTCTTATCTTGTTTATACACTTACATTTCAATTTTTACCATCCTATGGTTGTTGTTAAGCGTGTTGCTTTTTATACAATTTAAATATTTGAATCTAAATTTTTATATCATGGAACACTACTTCAACCATGTATTTGAAAACTTGACCGATCTGGAGTCCATAATCATGAAAATAAATTTTAAAATGAATCGGTTATAGCAAGATTTTGGTAACTTCCCGCTTCTGAACACAGAAGATTCGTCGGACCAAGGGTGTCGGTACGAAGTGTTCAAGTTTAAATGGCATTTTCTTAACCAATCCTGATTTCTCTGCTAGACAGGGGCGATCAAGATAATTGATCACACAACCTAATTGCTGTGTTCATCCCCAATTGTTTATTAATTGTACAGGTCAGCGTCTGCAGTCACACTGCTTACGTAATCATGTGCGTATTAGGTGTGATGTTAGTTAATCCTTATACGCTGCAGAACCGAACCGAGATATCCGCCCCATCCACCTTGTTCACCGCATTCGCCCCAGTCTTTGTTATTTTAACAGCCTCGGCGTGAAGTCTTTCCTTATAAGATTTTACACCCCATCTTATCACTTCCACGTTATCAAGATCTACTGGGTGTCCAGTGTCTAGCACGTGTTCAGCTAGGGCAGAATCACGAATCAGTGATTGATATTCACTGGGATTGCGGGGTTGCATTTCTACTCGTTTCCTGTGTTCGTTAACCCATGTGCAAAGTTCTCTAGACGTTTGCCCAATATAAACACCCGCACAACCTAGAGGAGTCTTTTCATTGAGATGTATTAATACGGAGCGGAGAGTTCTACCTCCCTTATATGTTACTCTAATACTTCTTCTTCGTTATTTGAGATTTGACTTATGCGTTCGGAGGCGCTTTTGACATATGGGTAGAGATACCGTAGTCCACCAAACATTTTCCGTTTTCGGTTGCGGACGCTTAACTCGGTTCAATTGGCGCTTAATTAAGCTCTTGGTGTAACCATGATTTGCAAGTCGGCGACTGACTTCTTCATGAGCTAGTCTCTTATCGCATCATCGCTGGAGAGGCGGTCAACCTTGTAGAATATCGATTTTGCTACGGACTGAAATACCCTTTTATGGTGCCCAGATGTGAAACTGAAAATGGCATCCGTGTCGTTTGGCTTACAATATACCTTTGTTCTTATCTTGTCGCTATCTTGCCGAGTTAGTCCAAGAACGGAAGTGTTCCTTCCGTAGACTCGGTTTCTTTTCTGACCTGGATTTTCGGATTTAAATCATTGAGTTAACTATGAAATGCTTCTAGTCTGTTTCGCTTTATGATGACGAATGAATTGTCGACATGGCGCCACCATATTTTTTGTTTTATCGCTTCGTTACTCAAAGCTATCTCTTCGAAGTGCTTCATGTACATATTCGCCAGCAAAGGGGAAATAGGTGAGCCCATCAATAAAACATCGTTTCACTTGTCCATATAATAAGAAGTGATTCATATTTAGACAAATTGCTACACCGTTGATGATTTGTTATACACTTTAGTTGATACGATCCTTCAAGGTCAGATCGGAGTTGAGTGACTTCCTCGATAATTCGAAAGCGCTTGTAGTGTCAACATTCGTGAACAAGGAGCTTACGTCAAAACTAACCATCAGCTCATCCTCCCCAACTGATACGGTACTTAAGCGACGAACAAAATCAAACGAGTTCTTAATAAAAGAATTCTTGTTCCAATCAGTGGTTTCAAAAGCTGAGCAAGGTGCTTAGCCAATTCGTGTGTTGGGGATCAACTGTCGTCACAATGGGCTTCAAGGGAACGCATACCTTATGTATCTTCGGATGTTCATAGAACCTGGGTATCTGAGCAGATTTTGGAACAACAGTCTTACGGTTATTCATAATGGTCGTAGCTCAACGGTTGTCAATAACTAGATACGGACCTTCAGCAAGGTGACTCTGCTTATCTCTATAATCATTTTAGAAAGAATCACGGTTACCTTGCTTTTATCTGCCTTAATGATCACTATTTCCTCTTCTTTTCGGAATTTAAGTAGTGCTTGTTGTTCATCTCGCATAAGGTTCATCCTTTCTGGTTGTTGTTTTATGATAATACTAGATATACCGTTTCGCAGTGAATCTGCCTGATTTTCAGGTAGCTGGTTGAAGGCGGATTCTACGCATGGAATAACATCCTCAGCTTTTAAGATTTTTGTAATTATAGAGAAGTTTGAGCCCTTTTCCAACTGTCTTTGTTCAGTTTGCGATAGCGGCCTATCTGATAAATTAATTGCCTTAGAATATGGTCGACTACTGTCATCAAAAGAACTAGCAGAGGTACATTTATCTTTTGAAGTTAACAAAGTGCTGAATTTACGCACCTGTCTTTCTTTTATGTGCTCGGTCTTTGTGGCGATGACCTCGGTGTGTCTTGATCTCGCCTGTCTATCTTAGCGAATCCAAGATTGGTCAAGAAAATGTCATTTAAATCTTACCACTGTTCGTACCGACAATCTTGTTCTGTTCGCTTCTGTGTTCAGAAGCGAAACGTTACCAAAATCTTGCTATAACCGATTTATTGCAAACTCTTTTTTCATGACTATTTCAACCAGTTCTGAGACAGGATTTAGGGCAGATTGGTTGGCCGCATGCGGTGAGCGGGCATGGGTGACTGAACTCGTCCTGTCCCGCCATCAGATGCATAATAAAATCATTTTGGCTGGATCTAGTGACTAGCAGAGTAAAAGCTGATACAGTCCAGCTGTGTTTCCTTCGATTGCCTGCAATTATTCTGATGTTATGTTAAGATATGTTAGACGATTCAATTCAATTTTAATGGTCTAAAAAGCACAGAATACCACACACCACAGAATAATATAACACTTTTGTGACACTTAGAAATTGAAAAATATGCGAATTTTTAGGGACCAAGACGTTGTCCAGATCCTTCTGGAGCAGTTCGCAGTCTTCCGACTTATTTATTTTCTACCACACTTTTATATCGTCCGCGAGCAGTACGATCTTGCATTTGATGAGAGCCGGTATGTCATTAGCATAAAGCGCGAAGAGGATTGGTCCGAGGACGGATCCAAAGCTCTTCAGCTGGAAAATGAGCTATTCAACAAGGAAAAGCTCCACGGAGCTGTCAAATAAACATGCGATTAAGCTACCCCAAGATTCCTCACGTAATCCATGTGGCAGGTCATCCAGAACAGTTTCCTTTATCACATCGCTACGACCAATGCTCGTAGGCGGCTTTTGTGGAACCAAGCTCTGGAGATGTGTTCGGTTCATACGTTGGACAGGATCGTGTTTATTTTCCCATTACTGCTGGCAATACCCGTTTGCGCCTTGTATGGTACAACAAACCTTCCAACATTGTGTCGAGCAGATACACGTTTTTAAACGGGAATAGGACAAATAATTAATCGCTAGGCCTGCAAGAAATCATGACCACTCAAACCCGCTAGAACGGTAAAATTACTTTCCGAAAACTTATATTTTAATCTCATTCTAGCAAAAAAAGAAATTAAATACACACAAGGAATGACTTTGAAAATCGCTAAAACAATGAAACGTTGACAGGGTGAGAGATTAACTAACTTTGAACGCTGATGAATTAACATTACTTTAGTATTTACAAGAGAACGAGTAAAAACATCGGGCCAGGATAGTAAGGCATTTATAGTCACGTGTGTGTAAAAGGGTGAAAAACGTCATTTGTTCATTAACATTGCGTTGAGGGTTTAGAAAATTGAACTGGTGCGGCAAGCAACGGGGCGTTGATGAGATTCGAGTATGAAAGAAGAATGTTCGAAAAGTAGTCAAGTTGGACGTGGTCAAGGTCGATTATACCTGAGAAGGTAAATCAAAAAGGATAATGGCCAACATGTGAAGGCTTAATAATATATAGCAACGAGAAAGCAACATAAACCACTCGATCACCATCATCATCATGAAGCACAAGTCTGGAGCCAGACAAAGTGCCAAGCAATATGACGCAGGAAAAGCAGATAAGCAAGCGCGTGAAAAAAGAGAAAGCAGGCAAGCGGAATATAGAGTGCTTGGAGAGTTGGTTCATTATGTTTTAGCGGCTACTCATCAGTACCAAGTTCTTCGAAATATTCACCAAGTTTATCACGACGGTCCACGTTGGAAGCACTGGACTAGAGTTTCGCTCTTACTTGAGCTCATCAGCAGTGCATATTCTGTCTCGGGTCGGATTCGCACACAGGACCTTCTCATGACCCACGGTCTGAGCTACCGTCCACCGTTTGATCGATCGCGATTAAGCCTTCATGAATGTTACTCCAGACTGGCACATTTGAGTAGCGTCATATGCCCGACCAGTCGAGACGGAGCCAGTAACATCTGTTGTGATCGTCCAACCGATCTGATCTTCTTGTCAGGTATGCAAAGCAAATGCGTAAAAAGCAGCTTGTTTTTGTAGTTTCCCTGCATGCGATTTTTTATATAAAATAATACAGTATAAAAATTATGGCATATAATCAAATACACTGGCGCCACTGACTTCGATTTACAGCCATATCTCGTAAGGTTTCCAGTCAACTATTAGGTGGAGCTTTGGGACCCTAGGCAAACGAATAAGCCCAACTGAGCCTAGTTCTACGGTGAGTTTCTTCATCTCAACGCGCCAAGTCATAGACTGGTCACCCGATCATTTTCCCAGCTTCTGCTAATAAGGCGCGGTATGGTAAACGGTAAAAAGGCATTCTTAAAACATGTCCCAACTATCGCAAACAAGCAAGCATCAGCATTCCTCTCAGAGTGTGGCCACTTGGTCCTAACACCCGATTGCAGACATCTATATTGTAAGACGATGCTGTCACCGAATGCGAACAATCCTACACAGGCAAGGTGTGTCAAAAACAGAAGGCCGACGGACATCTTCCCCTCGGATAGACCAGGTTTCGCAGCCATAAAGTAGTGTAGTACGCACCATTGCGTTGCACACTCAGCCTTTAGTATGGAGTGAAACATCGCGTCGACGCCACAAATGTATGTATGTATGAAAGCACAAGCCTGATCCAGGCAAAGTGCCGTACAGTCAGAGACTGCACGTGGGCTAAGATACTGTCAGGTTGCCCAGGCCTAGACAGATATGAGAAAGAAAATAGAAATGGTAGTGAGACTCCAGCCTGGTTCCGCATGCAGCTCACCACCGATGGCCAATCAATTTAGCACGGTGTTAGCCGCACAGCACATAAGTGCTGTACGATTGCACATCCGTACAAGACGCTACAAATGGCGAAGGTTAGCAAACGCTGCACCCGCTCGCTTATCCCGGCAGAAGTTTAACACCTGCGCGCACCAGATCAGCTAAAGCTTTCTTTGGGGCATCGTCCATCGCGAAATTACAAAGGAACGACGAGATAGGGCAGCCCTGCCGCACCCTGGTGAAGATATTGAACGCGGACGACAATTGTCCGTACGCATGAAATACCCGAAGTTCTTAATATAATGCTTTCAAGATCTAAACATACTTCTCGGGCAACCAGCAGACAAAGACTTTCGCGATCGATTGAAATGAATGCCGCTCGGATGTCAAGGAATACCACGATAGTTGTTCTACGAAATGCGTGTGGTTGCTCCAGTAACCCAGTGTTGAGCTACACAAGAAGTCAACACAAAACTATCCAACGCGGCTGTTTCCAAGGAGGTTTGAATCACACTCTATTGTTCATCAATATTATTTTGGGGAACTGTAGAAAGATGCAAACTCAAAATGCCCTGAAACCGTCGGAGAACCGGGAGAAAATTAAACCTGGCATTATTCAACTGCCTTGCAACATTTCCACGTTTCCCGCCAAAACGCACAGACTAACGCATGATCGGACTCTAGACAGGCGACCTAGTATAAATGGCAATCTTACAGACTCCCTCGGCACGAGTGGCTGATAACAATATGGTCAATTTGCGTGAAAAAGGCTGTCAATCGAAATTTCCCGGTGAAGCAGTGACGTTTCGAATGGAGGAAGTTAGTGCTGCTCTGAGCACAAGCAAAGCAATCTTCCGCCATTGTCATTACAATGACAATCGAGACAAAACCTTCCACCCAGAAAATGCTCTTTTGAAGATAGACGGCCTACAGGTGCATTCATGTCACCAGCTAAGACAACAATGTCAACCTTTGATGCCAGTCTAATGAGTTCTTGTAATCTTCCATAAAACTCATCCTGCTCATGTTTACAGCTACAATCAGTCGGTGCATAGGCAGCAACCGCAAACAGGCTGCGGTTGCCAGTTTGCACGAACCCTGTAGTCTAACTGCACAAAGACGACTGTCGACTGGGATCCAGTTTAACTGTGCGACCTCAGCTCGCTCACTCAAGACGATTCCGACAACAGCTTGATCACATACCATGGCATCGTCATCAGTGGACAGGCGTAGGTATTGTGACTTGCGTAAGTTCGAAGGGTTAGACAATCGTGTAACTGAGCTAGAGTTATGCATGCGTTTCCAAGAAACAGCACACATCGACATCGAGGCTATCAAGTGTGCGAGCTAAGGCTGCCTGCTGCCCGATGCTAGCTAAAGTTTGTACATTAAACGCCGCTAATTTGAATGGTACGCGCGGGCGTAAGAACGCTTTGAAGGCATTCGAAGCAGGCAAAATATTCGAAGTGTCTGAATTTGGAAACCTCGATGAACAAGCTGCACTTCTACCAGGTAATAAAAAAGTTTGCATGCAGTGTAAGATCATTTAAAACATTTTGAGAAGAGAGCTTGGGAGCACGGGATCTGTCATTTTTACCTTTATTTTCATAATTGCTTGAGAGCGTGATACTACTCGGTTGCCCAGGCCGAAGTAGAGGGTTGGCTTATGGGGCCCACCCGGAGCCTTTGGCTAAAAAGCCTGAACCACGAGGCAGTGGGCATTTCATAAGCTCAAACTAATGTAAGAAGTCTCGCAAATGTTTAAAATAAACCTTCTTATATTCGAACCAAGGCATCACTAGTCCGTTTGAAAAGATTGTTGAACATGCGGCTCTCCGAGAAAGGTTGCAGTCTGCTTCAAAGATTTCCGTAAAATATGTTGATCAGATTCGCATTTGGATGCCTGTGGATTTTCCCGAACATAATTCTTAACTTAAACTTCACACGCATTCAAGATACCAACCAGTCTCCAATCATTTTGTCAGTTGTGGTCTCTTATCTAGTCTCGTGTGAGGACATTTGTGTTTTAACAGCTGTTGTTTGTCAATCGTATTCTTTCGTCCAACTCCTACTCGTTTGCGAGATGTGAAACGGCTGATAATCTTGTAATTCAATTAAACATCCAGCCGATAATTGTACCAAAACTCAAGGAAATTCGAGTGCAATCGGTTAGAGTAGTTTTTTCAAGATTCAAGAATTGTTGTTGTTGGCCTCCTTCGGTCGATGTCGACCATGGATGTACATCACAAACGCGTGAATGTTTAAGTTTTGCAGCTTTTTGAATGACTAAACAGTCCGATTCGGGAGGAACAATCTCTCCCGCAGCGCTGGCAACGATAGTCAGAACTCGGTTGTATTGCGTTAGTTGCACGTCGGCGGCGTGATCTGCGTTCAGCTGCCAACAGCTGTATCTGCTCCTCCCCAGCATGCAGACGACGCTTTACATTGTGCCTCCAATGTGAGCGGTCAAGAGCAAGTTCTTCCCAACTCGCCGGGTCAATGCCAAGAGCTTTCATATCTCTTTTGCAAACGTCTTTGTATAGCAAATGCGGTCTGCCCAGAGTAGTATATGGTATGAAAGCACAAGCCTGATCCAGGCAAAGTGCCGCACAATCAGAGACTGTACGTGGGCTAAGATACTGTCAGGTTGCCCAGGCCTAGACAGTTATGAGGGGGGGAATAGAAATAGAAGTGGTAGTGAGACTACAGCGTATTTAAGCATGCAGCTCACGACCGTTGGCCAATCAATTTAGCACGATGTTAGCCGTACAGCACAGAAATGCTGCACGATTGCTTATCCGTGCACTAGAGTAGTATATATATAATAGATATATATCTATATATATATACTATTATATATCTTATATATATATATATATATCTATATATATTATATACTCTATATATATATATCTATCTATATCTAATCTCATATAGATATATATATCTATATAATCTATCTCTCGCTCTTCTATATCCTAATCTCTATAATCTCATCTTGAGCTGTTTAACCAACCGTCCAGCTGGTCCCATAGGCCTGGCTTGCCGACCTACCTCCACGTGGTTCCAGCTGGGTGGCCTCGGTTCTCCGAGCTCAGCGAAAGGTTCTCGGCGGTGGTGTCTGAGGGTGTGTGGGTTTTCGCCTGGCAAGCGTTCTCCCTATAAAAAGCCACAAAAATCTAATGATGACATCACGACGAGGCGGATGTGACTCGCCTCTCCAAAAGTCACTGCCCCTTGTCCTATCCAAGGACATTGTATGGTGCACAAGCAAAAACTGAAGTCATCAACCTATCAACGGGGTTATCGGGCTCCGAACTGGAAATTCCAAGAAAAGGGCGTATGAACCGCTTCGTCGGTCACCGGCCACCGATAGGTGCGAACCTCTCTCGCTCCACTGCCTTGTGGTAAAGGCTCGGGGTGGGACCCCCTAAACGAAATCTCCCCTACTACGGTGTAGGCAACCGGGTAGTATCATCACTACGTCAACGATGCCGATGAACAACGCTGTGTACACCTCTTTCTCGCTTTGTAACACTCATGTCTTAAGTTGAACGGCACTATATCTGTTCAGATTTGTTCAAATATATATATATATTTACACAATCATTTAAAAATGAAAAGTGCCACCCGGCAATGCACGAGAAAAAGAAAGAAGAAAAAAGGTACAATATGAGGGGGATTTTTTTGTCCATTGTTCCACATGTCGATTTTTTGATTTTTTTTTAATTTTTTTCACAAATTTGAGTGGGGAACAGAAAATAGAATGCACTCTCTCCACTGTTGCCGGTTCTCAGCCATCGTCGACAGCGTGTCAAGCCACAGACACTCACTATCCCTTGGACCCCACCCAGGAAGCCGCGTTCGTCCGACCCGATCTAAACCCGACGTCAAGCGTTTTAAGGCCTTCTTCCAGGTCAGCGGTTGTCCACCTGAACACCGCCGCCAGCCTGGGCCAACCGACACACGCAGCGCGCGGAAGGGTAGGCGCTCAGGCTTCATTCTCAAGACATGCCCTAGCCAGCGGAGACGGGAACGGTCGATTAGGTCTCGTAGCATCAGTCTGTCCACACCTAGAACACGGTGCCTCACTTCAACGTTGCTAGTGCGGTGTTGCCACCACACTCGTGCAAGCCTCTGTAAACATCGATGTTCAAACACCTCCAAGCGCCGGAGCTCCTCTGCGCGTACTGCCCAGCTCTCGCACCCGTAAAGCAAGACCGACCTGACTGAGGCCAGGTAAACTCTCCCTTTGCGTCTCAAACTCACGTCAGACCGCTTCCAGAGACGACCTAGACTAGTGAACGCGAAGCGAGCTCTCGCAATGCGAGAGCCGATCTCATTTTCCGGCCCTCCTCCCGCCGTGATGCAGCTACCAAGATAGGTGAACTGTTCCACACAGTCCAGACTGAGGTCATCGACCGTCAGAGTGGGCTGCAACCCCTCCCAATCTTGAAGAAGAACCTTACACTTCGTTGGAGCTAAGTGCAATCCGTACCTAGACGCCTCCAATGCTAGCTGGTTCAGGGCATTCTGTAGGAACACCGGATCATCACCAAGCAAAGCAATGTCATCGGCATAATCAAGGTCAGTGACACGGTTACCTGGAAGTAGCTCGATCCCACCCTCAGTGAAGCTACGGAGAGCGTTCTGGAGGACATCCTCGATCGCAAAGTTGAACAAGAATGGGGACAGCGGACAGCCCTGGCGCACGCCACTGGTTGTGGGGAACGCCGGCGATAGGTTGCCGTAGACCCTGACCCTCCCTGAAGAATGAGAATAGAGCTCCTTCAAGATGGCGACATACTTAGGAGGGATGCCACTCCTAAGCAAGCAGTTCCAAAGAGTAGTTCTGTCCACCGAGTCGAACGCGGCCCGGATGTCCAGAAAAGCGACGATGGTTGGTCGCCGGTACAGGTGTCTGTGCTCTAATAACTGTCGCAGGACAAAAAGCTGATCCACGCATCCTCGCCCCGGGCGGAATCCAGCCTGTTCCTCACGGCAACGTAACTCCCGAATGGGCGATAGCCGACGAAGGAGGATAGAAACCAGGAGTTTAGACGCGACAGGAGTCAGGGATATCCCACGATGATTGGAACACAGATTCCGTGCGCCCTTCTTAAAGATTGGGATAACCGTCGATTCACCCCATGTCGCCGGGACCCATACGCGAGCGTTGAGATCTCCTGCCATGATTACGACATCTGTCCTGCGTGCCTTGCGAAACAAACTATGCAACTTCTCATAGAAGTTGTCCTTACTGAGATCCGCACTACAGTCCGTTGGAGCGTAGGCAGAAATCACAAACAAATCCCTCCGCGTTTCGCACCGCCTGTTTACCCGACAGTGGCCACGAAATCGTGCACCGCACAGTCTGCTGTCAACGGGAATCCACTCTAAGAGTGATTGCTCAGCACGGGAGCTGAGCGCGATACCGACGCCAGCCAATCCGGCAGAGGAAGTATCCGGGTCACTAGAGAGGCGCAGGTGGAATCTGCTGTCTGGTTCAGCTGGTGAGACCAACTGACAGACTTCGCTTGTGTCACGGAGACGGGTTTCCGACAAGCAGCAGATATCAATGCCTAACGTCTCGAGCGTTCGTGCAAGGCCGGCCTGTTGTCCCGGTTGTAGCAAGGTCCGAACGTTAAACGAAGCTAACCTAAATGAAAGCCGCGGGCGTAGAAGAGTTGCAGCAATCGACGGCTGTCTAGACAGCATGAGTCGTACATCAGGTAGAGAGAGCGAATCGGGAATGGTAACATGCGGAGAAAAAGCGGTGGAAGCAATAGAAGAGATAGCGTAAGAAATTTCTGGTACTGCGATGGTCATTGTTTGGGCGTGGGCGTGACACTACCCGGTTGCCCAGGCCGAAGTAGAGGAGTTGATCTTGAGGACTCCTACCTCAAGCTTTGGCCCGAAAGCCTAACCCGCAAGGCAGCGGAGCGAGATTAAGGATCGCACCTATCGGTGCCGGATACTGTAGGTACAGTTCACAAGCCATTCGCGAGGTAGAGACCAAGCAGGGACTCCCGACATCATCCCAACCAGTCGAGCCGGTGATCCTTGCGGATTCATACGCCTCTCCTGGTATACAGTGTCCACGAGGAACGAGGAGACTGTGTTTGTCTGGCTTCTCACAATTGACGAACCTGGTATGAGTAACTCTGAAGATGCCACGAAGACATCACCCAGTATAGCTCAATGGATCATCGAGGCACGCAAACCGCTGCACCACGTCAAGGTCCAGTCTCGGCGCAACGGGTAGAGTAGATCTTTCGGAATACCACCATTTTCCATTCTATAGACATGACCAATCCGGCGCAGGCAGCGCTGTCGCAATAGAGTGAACATGCTCTGTAGACCAGCTTTTGAAAGCACTTCAGCATTAGTCACTCTGTCCATCCACGGTATTTTCAAGATACGACGGATGCTTCGTAGATGGAAAGCATTCAGCTTCCGTTCGTGTCTTGCGTGAGTGGTCCAGGTTTCACTGCCGTAGAGTAAAGCGTTCAGTACGCACGCGCTGTACACTATCATCTTCGTCTTTACAGTCAGCTTGCGGTTACCCCAAACACGAGAGTTCAAACGGGACAGAATGACAGCTGCTCTGCCAATCCGCTTACCAATCTCCGTGTCTAGCGAGAGGTCATCCGCAATGGTTGAACCAAGGTATGTGAACTGATGTACTGATTCAAGCTGACAGTTTCCAACAGTTATGATGGGAGGCGATACAGTCCCTTGGCTAAGGACTTTGGTCTTGCTCATGCTGATTGTTAGACCAAAAGTCTTTGCATGCCGACGAAAAACAGTCCATTAAAGACTGAAGGTGCTCCTTGGAGTGAGCAATAAAGTCTGCATCGTCGGCAAACAGCAGGTCACGGATTAGCACATTTCGTGCCTTGGTTTTTGCTCTCAACCGGTTTAGGTTGAAAAGCTTGCCATCATTTCGCGTGCGTAGGTAAATACCTTCTGTTCTCGTCCTGAAAGCGTGCTTCAGAAGCAGAGCGAAGAACATGCCGAACAGCGTGGGAGCCAGAACACACCCTTGTTTGACGCCTCGGCGAATTTCGAAGGCTTCTAAGCTGAAACCGTTAAAATGGACTGAGCCCTTCATGCCTGAGTGGAACGAAATAACGAGCTTTAGCAGTCTTGGTGGGCAGCCTATCAAATCAAACATTTTGAAAAGATTCTCCCTGCTGACGTGGTCGAATGCCTTCGTTAAATCAATAAAAACAGCGTATAATGGCATACGCTGTTCCCGACACTTTTCTTGAAGTTGTCTTAGGGAGAAGATCATGTCAACGGTCGATCTTCCCTTGCGGAAGCCACATTGAGATTCGGAGTAAATTCTATCAACTAAAACTTGCAACCGGATCTGTAAGACATTAGCAAACAATTTTCCTACAACATTCAGAAGGGAGATTCCTCTGTAATTGTTGCAGTCGCCTCTATCTCCTTTATTCTTGAATAGCGTGATGATCTTTGTCTCGCATCTCTTGTGGGACACACTCCTTCTGCCAGCACTGAAGAAGCAAATGGTGAAGCGGTTGTAATAATGCTGCTCTACCGCATTTGATGAGCTCAGGTGGAATTCCGTCGTCACCAGGGGCCTTCCCATTCGCTAAGCGGTCGATTGCTCTATTGAGCTCATCAAGAGTAGGGGGTGTATCTAGATATTTAATAGTCGGCAACCGCTCGAAATTTTCAAATACATGTGGTAAAACCGTACTGTCCCTAGAGTAGAGGGAGGAGAAGTGCTCTACCCATCTTTCCATCTGCTGAGTTTTGTCCACAATCGGGTCACCAGATACAGACTTAATGGGAGCCATTTTAAGTTTGTTTGGACCAATGGCTCTCTTGATCCCATCATACATACCGTGAAAATTTCCAGTATCCGCAGCCTTTTGGATACTAAGGCTAATTTCTGTCCAGTAGTCACTTGCACATCGCCTTGCAGTCTGTTGGACCTTATTTCTGGCTGCTCTTAAAAGTCGTAAGTTTTCATCTGTTGGCATACCTTTGAACCTCAAGAATGCTGACCGTTTCTCATCCAACACAGCAGTCATCTCAGAAGCTTTTGCTTCGAACCAGTCGCTAGTTCGAGCTTTCTTCGGACCGAAAGTGGAAAGTGCGACTCGGCATATGCTGCCTTTAATCGACTCCCAGTTTTCTGAAGCCGATTCAAGTGGGGTTGTCTTGCTGAACTCGGCTGTGAAGGCTTTCGCAAATCGCGCAGCTAGATTAGGTTCGCACATGCGGGTGACGTCAATCCTAGGCTTACCAGACAATTTGGTGCGGTGAAATCTCGTGTCGGAAAGCTTCAGTTTTGCACAAACCAGTGAATGATCAGTGTCACAGTCTGCGCTTTTATATGATCTGGTGAGAAGTACGCTTCCTATATTAGTGCGCCTAACAAGAATAAGATCAAGCTGGTGCCAGTGCTTAGAGCGAGGATGTTTCCAAGAGACCTTATGCTGTGGTTTTGTTTGAAAGAAAGTGTTACTAACACAGAGACTGAACTGTGTGCATAATTCTAAAAAGCGTAGTCCATTTTCATTAGTTTTTCCTACACCGAATCTCCCGAGACAGTTTCGCCAAGATTCGTAATCCGCACCAACTCTAGCATTGAAATCACCCAATACCACTACACAGTTTCTTTGTGGCGCGTTTTTCAGGACTGTTGCGAGGTTGTAATAAAAAGCGTCTTTTTCAGCAGTCGTCGCAGAGATCGTCGGCGCATAAACGTTTACCAACGTAATGGTACCAGTAATGCACCTCAGATTTAAAGTCCAAATCCTTTCGCTCCCGCTGCTGCTCGGTTCTGTTGCTTTTAGAAGGTCGTTTCGAACGGCAAACCAAACTCCATGCAGTCGAGGCTCATCAGAACCCCTTCCTTAAAAAAAACGTGTAATCTCTTTCTGTCAGCTTACCAGTGTCTGGTAATCGCGTCTCTTGTAGGGCTGCCACGTCGACATTTAGCCTCTTTAACTCGTCAAGTATGTCCGATCTCCCCATTCCTATTTAACTTTGCGATTGACGATGTCATGCAGGCAGCAACAGCCCAGCTACCGAATTGTGGGATCGACCTGCTCCCCGGTCGACGAGTTATGGATCTGGACTATGCTGACGACATTGCTCTCCTCGGAGAGGATGCTTGCGCCATACAAAGCGCTTTGGATCTACCCGTTGATCAGTTGTCGCTGTATTGATTACACTTCTCTCCGTCAAAATGCAAAGTGTTCCTACAGGATTGGACAGACCCAACACTTGATTTGACGATCGAAAACCATAAACTGGAAGTGACTGACAGATTCACCTACCTAGGGAGCTGCATCACAACTGGGGGCGATATCGAAGCTGAAATCACAGCACGGATGGCAAGAGCACGCCATGCTTTCGCTGGGCTACGGTATCTGTGGCGCCGACGCGATGTTGGATTACGCTTGAAGGGCAGAGTGTACCAGGCCACCGTACGAGCAGTTCTACTGTATGGCTGCGAGACGTGGACGCTGCGACAAGCTGATAGTCAACGTTTATCGACGTTTGATCATCGCTGCCTGCGGAGTATAGCTCGTTTAAGCTGGCAACAGAAAGTCAAAAATGATGACGTCAGGAGGGCAGTCCTCGGTGATCGCTCTGTGCCACTCTCCGATCATATATCCATGTGCCAGCTGAGATGGCTGGGGCACGTTCTCCGTATGGATGAGCGACGCATTCCTCGCCTAGCTCTTTTTGCTCTCGCCGGACCAGATTGGAAACGTCGCCGTGGCGGACAAAGGAATACCTGGCGGAAGACCCTCAAACGTCTAACAGCCCCACTAGCCATCGTGGGAAAATCGCGCTTACCCGGGTGGGGTCCGAAGGACCGTGAAGACATGTGGCTGACAACACTCAGTGTGATGGCACAAGAAAGGAACCAGTGGCGAGAATCCTGCCGTGCTTATGTTCCAGTTTATCAATGACCATCCCCCCTCCCTTATTCCAAAAAAGACGAAAAAAGATCAAAAGCGGCATGTGTAAACAGACAGACAAAAAATCACCCTCTTTTTTTCTCTGATCATGTACCTTCTTCATGTTATACTTGTTGGCACATCGTCTGTAAAGACTTGTGTGAAATAATAATAATAATAATAATAATAAGAGCATGAGCTTCGCACACCTTTTTTAAATATAGTTATGATAACCGATTCGCCCCAACTCGGAGGGACGGATTCTGACAACCATACTTTACGGAGGAGATCGCCTAATGTGTTGATTAGGACTTGGCCACCTTCTTTGAACAAAACAGGCGGTATGTCATCGGGGCCAGCGGCTTTGAATCGTTTCATGGATTCGATACATGCTTTAATTTCTAAATCATTAGGGGGATCTACGCTAACAGGCCAATGATCACACTGCATCAAGTGAGGGAATGATTCTGTTGCAAGCGACCAGCTGAACTGTTCTTCAAAATGTTCGGCCCAGCGTGAGAGGCGGCGATTCTTATTAGTGATAAGAGTACCGTCTAATTCAGCGATAGTCTCACTCACTTCTTTTTTCGTAGGCCCGGTCGATCGAATAAGTTGGAAGAGTTTTCGCACGTTACCCGCATTATTTATTATTTCCATTTCTTCGACCTTATTTAGCCACCACTTTTCTCTGTCTAGTCTTAAGCTCCGTTTAGGTTCATTCCTCACGAGTCTACGCTCTGTATTATGCCCAGGACCGTGTGGTATTTGGCACCGCTGGTGAAGAATTTCTATAGAGCGTTGTGAAATCCAGTGGGACTTTTGGGTTGATTGTGTAGTCTCACAGGCTGTTTTTGCGGCGGCTCGCATAATCCCAGCTATTTTGCTTCACGTTTCATGGGCAGTTGCACACGGAGCAACTGTGAGTGAGTTCCTCAAGGTGGTCCTATAAATGTCTTGAACTGCAGGCAGAGAGAATTTTTCGACCACAATGCGTCTCCCATTCGAAGGCTTCGTACCGGAAAACTTTAACGAGAACCTACATCGCACAAGAGCATGATCTGAATCTATATAGGTATTCCAAAAGGAGCGGCAGTCCTCAATGCAGCCTCTCCAGCGAGCAATTATGGCGATATGGTCGATTTGGGCCGAAGGTTGGCTTCCATCCGGCGAGCGCCATGTGGCACATTGACATCTTTTATGGCGAAAGGAGGTGCTGCTAATGAATAATCGAGATTGTGCACAGAATTGTATAAACCGTTCACCATTATCTGTGCGCTGGCCTTCAAGACCAAACATGCCACCTAATTGTGATTCCGATGTATCTAAGCGACTCAGTCTGGCATTCATATCTCCCGCTAAGACAACGGTATATGAGCTTTTTGCACGTCGCAAAAAGCATAAAGATCGTCGTAAAAGGCGTTCTTCTCGTCGTCGGAATTCGTGTTAGTCGTATCGTAAGTTGCTACAATAAACAAGCATCTCTGATTAGAAGATTTTGAGTTTGGTCTAATATTAGTGGCTAATCTAACTGCGCACATCCTGCTATTGCCAGGAATCCAATCGAGTAGACAGGATTCGGCACGCGAATTCAGCACTATACCAACACCCGCCTGTCCTGAGATGGCAGCTACAGAATCACCAGAGCAGCGCAAAAAGTAACGAGTTGAAAGTTTTGGGGCAGTAAGTTCAGTAATTATAGACGGATCATATAAGCGCGTTTCCGATAAACAGCAAACATCAATAGATAGACTATCTAAGGTAAGAGAGAATGCAGTTTGCTGGCCTATTTGTCTGAGAGTTCTGATATTCATGGCTCCGATGTGAGCAGAGGTCCGTGGTTTCAGAAATTGATCTGCAAATTCGCGAACAGGAAATGTTCCAACATGTTCAGCGCGGTCTTTTCTAAAGCTGCGATTGACAGACGGAGAGATGTTAAGAGTGGATGAGGGAGGGGAAGGGTCGGAAACAGTTTGAAGACTAGGGCCAGCAGTAGCTTGTTTTCGCTTACCCGCTCTGCTGTATGCAGCAGGTAAGGCGACCCTGTTTATCGTGCGCGACGGCCGATGCACTATGGAATTGGGTTTCGTAGTAATAGTCATAGTCATGGTTGTATGCGGGCTGAGATACTGCCAGGTCGCCCATGCCTAGACAGGAGAACAATTAGGGTTCTCGACCAAATCCTTTGGCTAAAAGCCTGACCCACAAGGCAGCGGGTTAGGTTGAGACCGTGTTCGTCTGACCTCTATCCATTGACCTTCCAGGTATGAGTGACTCTGAAGGTGCTGGGAGAGCAACACCCAGTATAGCTCAATGGGTCATAGAGGTACACAAACCATCGCACCACGTTAAGGTCCAGTCTCGAGTGAATGTTTGGATACAGGGAGAGGTAATAATTGCTTCGGGAAGGGCATTCCACAGGAAACAGACACGTACCGAATAGAAATATCGGCGACAATTAGTACGGGAATGGGGAATTTGTAGTGCCGCTGAGTGGCTACGTGTAATTCCTGATTCACTGTATTTGAACAAATGTTTCAGTGGATGATCTGGAGTATTCAATATTTTGTAAGTAAGGATAACGCCACTTCGAAGTCTACGTTGAAGGGGAGTGTAACGTCGAAAGTCGCCGTTTAACGCGTAGACCACCCGTTTCTTAGTTCAACAATTCAAAACAATGATTCGAGTTTACTACGGTTCTATTAACAAGATTAATAGACAATAACAATGGACAAACCTCAACTGTACCGGGTTGTACAAATGATGTGATCCAAAAATGCTCAAATGTTCCAAATGACAACAATAAATTCAGCCAATGCTGACAAGATAGACTGCCAAATTATAAATGCAAAGGGATAAAATTACCGTCAAAAATGTTTGTCAAATACTAGACACCCAAATTGGTGTCAAAATCTAAGTGCCCAAAATGGCAACCAAATTCAACAACAATATACGACAATTGCATAAATAATGAATTAAAACACAAGGTACACCAAATATGTGAACAGAGTTCCAATAAGACAATTACAAAAGGCAAGGTTTAACATCTTAATTATAAAGAAATAATAAACAAAACCAAATTCAAGTCACAAAAATCAGTATTTTATAAAAGTCGGAAGTAGAAAGGAAAAAGAAGAATTTCAAAGCTACACGACACTTAACATGTCTCTTACACCTCCCACCAAATTCTTCAACAAAAATGTTAAAATGTGCCAATCAACTTAGCTAAAGTGTCTGCAACCTACAATTCGTAAAGCAAACAAAAGGACAATAGAATAAAGCAAGTGACTTTATTTAGTGGCGAGTCACACACGCCACGTCGCATCACCATCACTAGACACATGTGGCTTTTTATAGGGAAAACGTTTGTTAGACAAAGACCCACCACGTCCTCCGGTTCAGCTACCGTCCCCTACAATAAGCTCATGCATGTTATCCCACCCGAACGAGCCTTGTGTATTGCATCCTCAAATAAAGATATTTCGCGCCATCTAAACAAGTCTAATCTACAAAATATTATTAGTGCATCATGAGTTTGAAACACAAATGGCTCCTCAGGTACACAACGGAACACTTTACTCCAATCATATGGATTGTCATGGCTACCATATGTTTCCCCCATTTCGGCTGATTCAGTGTCATGTGAACCAGGCTTACTATTCATTTGTGCTGAATAGGTGTCAGGTGAGCCAGGCTTGCTCTCCATCTTATTTGAATGGGTGTCGGAAAATTCAACCACAGAATCCGACTGAGCTCATTTACTGTCAGGTAACTTAGCATCCTGAGCACAAGCGACAACACAAACTTGAACATCCTTCAATTTTACACCAACAGAAAGCATTTCTTGACAGTTAACGAGGCTAACAGGCCTTGCTATGGAATCTTTTAGACATTTGCACAACTGACCAATTCGACTCCAATCAATACGAGCTTGACGTGACACGAAGTCTGTGAGTTGCTTAAATTTAATTTCTAATCCTTCGCAGTATATAGCGTTCTTCAGATCAGCCCACTGTTGCTGGAACACAGCCGGTAAAATATGCACAATACACTCCAGTGTCACTTGCATTCAAAATCACCTGGCACTCCAAGAGTGAGGGCAACCTGACATTTATGCATCGAAAAAGCGAGCACCGCGAAGCCTTCTGATTGGCCAATCAGTCGTCGGGCCTCTTCCAATAACTCATCAAACACAGAGTAGGCCACAAGACAAGGTAGACCTTATGCTCGTTTATGACAGGTACCATGAGTTAATTTAGAGATTGTGGCATTTGCAATCGCTAAATCTTGCTCTAATTCAAGTGCCCGTTTAGAAGGTGCACAGTTACAGTCGAGTCCATGTCTACCAACTGATGGAGACTGGAAATTAGCTGCGCCGTCTTCTAGGGACCGAAGCGCTTTACACCCTAATATTGCTGAGCGTTCAGGCCTAATAGATGTACAATAATGATTTTAAAACACAAAATAAATGAACGTCACCAGGAGTTCAACAAAATTTTCCAAAGGAATCGAGCTTCAATTTTCGAATCCGCGCAGATTCACGCAATTCCGAGGACGAAGTTGAGCAGTGGATCCACCAAGTTGAATACTGCTCCGATTGCAACAAACCAAATAGTATTTTCTCCGAGACAAATACGAGAAGGAAACAGAACAGAATGGCGGCACGAAGATCCAAGATGATCCTTGTTCGAATAGGCAGACGATCCAAATTGACCGTTTCCAATTGAGCAATTCAATTTTCTGTTTCTCCAAATAGAACAATCCGAGAACTGTAACGACTAAAGTCGCTGTTTAACGCGTAGACCACCCGTTTCTTAGTTCGACAATTCAAAACAATGATTCGAGTTTACTACGGTTCTATTAACAAGATTAATGTTGTGTGTTGGCCTCCTTCGGTCGATGTCGACCATGGATGTACATCACAAACGCGTGAATGTTCAAGTTTTGCAGCTTTTTGAGTGACTAAACAGTCCGATTCGGGAGGAACAATCTCTCCCGCAGCGCTGGCAACGATAGTCAGAACTCGGTTGTATTGCGTTAGTTGCACGTCGGCGGCGTGATCTGCGTTCAGCTGCCAAGAGCTGTATCTGCTCCTCCCCAGCATGCAGACGACGCTTTACACAGTGCCTCCAATGTGAGCGGTCGAGAGCAAGTTCTTCCCAACTCGCCGGGTCAATGCCAAGAGCTTTCATATCTCTTTTACAAACGTCTTTGTACCGCAAGTGCGGTCTGCCCAATGGTCGACTTCCTAGTTGCAACTCACCATAGAGTAGATCTTTCGGAATACGACCATTTTCCATTCTATAGACATGACCAAGCCAGCGCAGGCGGCGCTGTCGCAATAGAGTGAACATGCTCTGTAGACCAGCTTTTAAAAGCACTTCAGCATTAGTCACTCTGTCCATCCACGATATGTTCAAGATACGACGGATGCTTCGTAGATGGAAAGCATTCAGCTTCCGTTCGTGTCTTGCGTGGGTGGTCCAGGTTTCACTGCCGTACAGTAAAGCGTTCAGTACGCACGCGCTGTACACCATCATTTTCGTCTTTACAGTCAGCTTGCGGTTACCCCAAACACGAGAGTTCAAACGGGACAGAATGGCAGCTGCTCTGCCAATTCGCTTATCAATCTCCGTGTCTAGCGAGAGGTTATCCGCAATGGTTGAACCAAGGTATGTGAACTGATGTACTGATTCAAGCTGACAGTTTCCAACAGTTATGATGGGAGGCGATACAGTCCCTTGGCTAAGGACTTTGGTCTTGCTCATGCTGATTGTTAGACCAAAGTCTTTGCATGCCGACGAAAAACAGTCCATTAGAGACTGAAGGTGCTCCTGGGAGTGAGCAATAAAGGCTGCATCGTCGGCAAACAGCAGGTCACGGATTAGCACATTTCGTGCCTTGGTTTGTGCTCTCAACCGGTTTAGGTTGAAAAGCTTGCCATCATTTCGCGTGCGTAAGTAAATACCTTCTGTTCTCGTCCTGAAAGCGTACTTCAGAAGCAGAGCAAAGAAAATGCCGAACAGCGTGGGAGCCAGAACACACCCTTGTTTGACGCCTCGGCGGATTTCAAAGGCTTCTGAGCTGAAACCGTTAAAATGGACTGAGCCCTTCATGCCTGAGTGGAACGAAATAACGAGCTTTAGCAGTCTTGGTGGGCAGCCTATCAAATTAAGCATTTTGAAAAGACCCTCCCTGCTGACGTAGTCGAATGCCTTCGTTAAATCAATAAAAACAGCGTATAATGGCATACGCTGTTCCCGACACTTTTCTTGAAGTTGTCTTAGGGAGAAGATCATGTCAACGGTCGATCTTCCCTTGCGAAAGCCACATTGAGATTCGGAGTAAATTCTATCAGCTAAAACTTGCAGCCGGATCTGTAAGACTTTAGCAAACAATTTGCCTACAACATTCAGAAGGGAGATTCCTCTGTAATTGTTGCAGTCGCCTCTATCTCCTTTATTCTTGAATAGCGTGATGATCTTTGTGTCTCGCATCTCTTGTGGGACACACTCCTCCTGCCAGCACTGAAGAAGCAAATGGTGAAGCGGTTGTAATAATGCTGCTTTACCGCATTTGATGAGCTCAGGTGGAATTCCATCGTCACCAGGGGCCTTCCCATTCGCTAAGCGGTCGATTGCTCTATTGAGCTCATCAAGAGTAGGGGGAGTATCTAGATATTCAATAGTCGGCAACCGCTCGAAATTTTCAAATACATGTGGTGAAACCGTACTGTCCCTAGAGTAGAGGGAGGAGAAGTGCTCTACCCATCTTTCCATCTGCTGAGTTTTGTCCACAATCGGGTCACCAGATACAGACTTAATGGGAGCCATTTTATGTTTGTTTGGACCAATGGCTCTCTTGATCCCATCATACATGCCGTGAAAATTTCCAGTATCCGCAGCTTTTTGGATACTAAGGCTAATTTCTGTCCAGTAGTCATTTGCACATCGCCTTGCAGTCTGTTGGACCTTATTTCTGGCTGCTCTTAAAAGTCGTAAGTTTTCATCTGTTGGCATACCTTTGAACCTCAAGAATGCTGACCGTTTCTCATCCAACACAGCAGTCATCTCAGAAGCTTTTGCTTCGAACCAGTCGCTCGTTCGAGCTTTCTTCGGACCGAAAGTGGAAAGTGCGACTCGGCATATGCTGTTTTTAATCGATTCCCAGTTTTCTGAAGCCGATTCAAGTGGGGTTGTCTTGCTGAACTCGGCTGTGAAGGCTTTTGCAAATCGCGCAGCTAGATTAGGTTCGCACATGCGGGTGACGTCAATCCTAGGCTTACCAGACAATTTGGTGCGGTGAAATCTCGTGTCGGAAAGCTTCAGTTTTGCACAAACCAGTGAATGATCAGTGTCACAGTCTGCGCTTTGATATGATCTGGTGAGAAGTACGCTTCCTATATTAGTGCGCCTAACAAGAATAAGATCAAGCTGGTGCCAGTGCTTAGAGCGAGGATGTTTCCAAGAGACCTTATGCTGTGGTTTTGTTTGAAAGAAAGTGTTACTAACACAGAGACTGAACTGTGTGCATAATTCTAAAAGGCGTAGTCCATTTTCATTAGTTTTACCTACACCGAATTTCCCGAGACAGTTTTGCCAAGATTCGTAATCCGCACCAACTCTAGCATTGAAATCACCCAATACCACTACACAGTTTCTTTGTGGCACGTTTTTCAGGACTGTTGCGAGGTTGTAATAAAAAGCGTCTTTTTCAGTAGTCGTCGCAGAGAGCGTCGGCGCATAAACGTTTACCAACGTAATGGTACCAGTAATGCACCTCAGATTTAGAGTCCAAATCCGTTCGCTCCCGCTGTTGCATGGTTCTGTTGCTTTTAGAAGGTCGTTTCGAACGGCAAACCCAACTCCATGCAGTCGAGGCTCATCAGAACCCCTTCCTTTCCAAAAAAACGTGTAATCTCTTTCTGTCAGCTTACCAGTGTCTGGTAATCGCGTCTCTTGTAGGGCTGCCACGTCGACCTTTAGTCTCTTTAACTCGTTGTTAATAACAGCAGATTTTCTTACGCCTCTGATATTCGAGACGTCGTCGTGAAATCCAGGAAGCATGGACCGGACGTTCCAGGTTCCCAGTTTCAGAAATGACATTTGTTTTTTCGTAGTTGGTTTCGCTGGTGCGGAAATAACAGTCTGCTTGTCGGTTGATTCCTAATCCCCATGCACCCAATGAGGATAGCAGACCGTGGCGAGACGGCACCATATTGGCTGGGGGCTGCCCAGCTTGAGGCGGGCGGTAGCCGTCCAATGAGACCTGAAAGTCTCTCCCACCGTCGAAAGCAGCCCCAGGCGCTGAGCTCTACGCCAATCGAGCCATAGCTTTTAACCGGTATCTGCTGCTTCCCGTGTTATTATCCGCATAAGCGGAATGGAGTGTCCTCTCCATTGGTGCGTTGTGATGTACGCCAGGGCAGTTCAAAGTGGAGAACTAGCTGTTGCCCATGCAGCAAGTGCTCCCTCTCCACGGCACCATCGGAACCAAAGGAACAGCTAGGCTGATACGTTTGGACAACGATGCCGTCGCAGAAGTTGGCAGGGCGAAGTTGTCAAAAACTTCGGACTGCCTAACGGGACTCCGGCTCCGGAAACAAGATTAATAGACAATAACAATGGACAAACCTCAAATGTACAAATGACGTGAGCCAAAATGCTCAATAGTCAATCAATAGTCAATAGTTTATTACGGTATAAAAGCAAAGAGCTTGTACAAAACCGCAGGGTGGATTGTGCAGTGGATCGAAAAGAAAAGAAGAGTAAAATGTTCGAGTTTCCAAGGCCTTATAGCGGGCCACATTCGCGTTAACCTGCACCATCAGTGGATTTTTGTGGCATTTGGACAGGTAGGGCGTCAACCCGGGACACCGCTACCCACCACATCCTCCGGAACAGGGTCAGCTGAGACTGCGTGCGCTTGGACTTCCGATACTGGGATATTGGGTCTCAAGAAGTTTCAGCAGTTCAGCAAAGTGGTCGAAGGGAAATGTGATCCATATTTTCTGGGACGGGAAACGCTGTGGAAAGAGGGAAAGATATGGTGCAGTATCACAAAGAATATAAGCGTAAAAAAGGATAATTAAGAATTGTGTATCGTCTGATAAAAATGGAGGTCAAGGCGTTTTTTAAAAATAATTAGGGATGGGGCAGAAATAACCGAAAGGGGTAGTGCGTTCCAAGCACGAGGAATCCGGACGGCAAAGGAGTATCTGCGGCAGTCCAATCTACTATGCAGATGAGCCAACTTCAAGTGATGACCGCGATTTGCTGAGTATGGGGCCATTTTAAGCATACCCCTACATGGGTGAGTTTCTTCCGTCAATATCCGATACGCAAGGATCAGATCGCCTCGGATACGACGATAGTTTGTAGAGAATAATTGTAAAGTCGTAAGACGTTCCTCATAGCTGACGGAGCTAAGCCCCTTGACAAGCTTCGTAGAACGTCTCTGCGGCTGTTCTAGGGCGTGCTGGTCACGTTTCAACCATGGGTTCCAGACGGAGACAGCATACTCCAAGTGTGGCCTGATGTACGCCTGAAAAAGAAACGGGAAGAGACGTGGATCGATTGTTCCGAACGCACGTTTTAAAAGCCCAACGTTTCTATTTGCCACGGTTGAAGCTCTACTACACTGAGCAGAGCAGCCCAAGTCATTTTGTATAATCACCCCAAGATCTTTTTCTTGCATCGTGACAGCGAGCATCTTGCCGCCCAGATTATAGCCAGGGTCGCCAGGAAGACGAATGCGTAATGCGTGGCATTTGTCAGTGTTGAATGGTATGCGATTGATCGTAGACCATGCGTGTAATGAATCCAGGTCGAATTGAAGTTTCCTTGTATCGCTGGGTGAGTTGATGACCCGCCAAATCTTGATATCATCCGCGAAAAGGAGAAATGGTGATTCGACGTACCCACCAATGTCGTTGATAAATATCAAAAATAAACGCGGGCCAAGAACGGACCCCTGAGGTACTCCGCACTGAATTGGAAATGGCTCTGAAAGGGTCTGTCTAACACGCACCCGAAGGTTTCGCGAACGTAGGAATTCAGCAACCCAGGACAGCAACACGGGTGGAATACCCAATGCCTGCAGCTTGTGAAGCAATATCGCATGGTCAATTCGGTCAAATGCCTTAGAGAAATCCAAGTAAATGACGTCTATACCCTGACCTTCGTCAGCAGCTTTAGTCCAGTAGTCTCTGGCTAAAAGCAAATTTGTGGTACAAGAATGCCCTTTACGAAATCCATGTTGTTCTGCAGCGATGAAATAGGAACTATTCACAAAAGCCATAATTTCATCGGCAACAATGGCTTCCATCACCTTGGATAACACTGGGAGAAGGGTGACTGGACGGTAATTGGCAGGATCACTACGGCTTCCACCTTTGAAAATGGGAGTGATGATACCTTCCTTCCAACCAGTAGGGACTTCAGAGTTATCCATCAATTTTTGGAAATAAGCCGCGAGAGGTTCGCAAAGTTGATCGGCAACTGCGCACAATGCTTTCGGTGTGATACAGTCGATACCCGGTGATGAGTTGAGTCGAAGTTGCATGATTTTTTCCCGAACTTTGCTGGCAGAAAACATAATACAAGAAGGTTGAGATGATGGGGTCAAAAGCATGGGGAAAATCAGAGAGGTGTTTTGGAAAATCGGCATGTAATGTGATCTTAAAACATTTGCCGCATCCTTTGATGTCGTCGTGGAACCTATACTGGTGGTAAGTGAAGGGATACCAGTCTGAACCTTCCGTTTATTGTTGATAAATTTGTACAAGAGCTTATTGTTTTCCAGGAATTGACCGGTGAGTTTACTTTGATAATCAAATTTATCCTGGCGCACCAGTCCCGTGCAATGATTTCGTAATTTTCTGTAACACTCCCAATCATTTGGCAGTTGTGTCAGTTTGAACTCAGTCCACGCAGCATTTCTGCGGCACATCCATTTACGAGTTCTGCTTCGAATGAATGTGTCGGTGGTTTTTCGCAAGACGGGTTTTGAGACTGAAGAAAGCTCTAGCATCTGGTGCCACTTGGTAACAAAATTTTGCCAAACTGAATCCGGACCGTCCTCTAACATGAAATCGAAGCTATTGGCGGCTACAACGTCATAGAAAATGCCGTAGTCAGTGACCGTCCGTAACTGAGAGTCCTCATGGTTGAGGTAGTTAGCATAGCACACAAAGTCAAAAGTTAAAACTATATGGTCGCTTTTGCCTAACGGAGTTTCACTCGAGATTTCCTCAATCATCAACTCCTCATTCGTCAGTAAGAGGTCCAATAGAGAAGGCGTGTCAGTTCCACGAAAACGTGTCGGTTCAGTCACGTGATTGTACAAAGGGTGACTTCCTATCAGTTCACGCAGCTCCCAAGCAAAAGTATCGCGGGAGGGTTCAACAGTCAAACTGGGTGAATTGAAATCTCCCATCAACAAGACGTGACTATGTTGCATTGATAAGGCGAATCGCAAGGAGTGTAATAGGTTGACATCAGCAACAGGTTGAGCATTTGGTGGGCGGTAGATCACAGCCAGTAGAGCAGAGTCACTGTTTCTAAGCTGCAAGCGGCACCACAGTGAATCTATGGTTTGCAGATGAATGTGAGATAGTGGTTCACAGTGGAGTGAGGAGTTATGGTACAAAAGAACTCCACCACCCTTGGTGGGACGATCTTTCCGAATGACAATCATACCAGGAAGTGAAATTTCGGCGTCTGCAACGGAAGATGATAACCATGTCTCAGTCACAGCTATCACGTCGAAGCGTTGAGCAGCGTGTCGAAGACGAAGTTCAGGAAGTTTACTGAGTAGGCCTTGGGCGTTCGCATAGAAACACTTCAGGCTCTCGCGCGATAGGGCGGAGTCTGCAGAGTTGTTTTGGGCGTCCATTACGCCGATCCTAATAGGACCGGCTGGCTTAAGTTTTTTGAGGCATCAACACTTTTATCGGCAGAATCACACTGAAGCTTGTCGATTCGCTTTTTATCGAGGGCAGAACGGAGGCGAATCTCGGGAGGTGCAAAACGTTTGTATCGGTACCAACTCTGTAACGCATCATTCACCATGGATTCTGATTGAAAAGTTACTTTGAGTATGCGGGGCCCAGAGCCCTTGTAACTGGGGGAAACAGGTAAACGTTTCAAACCAATCGTCAGAGTGTCAGTGATTTTGCTTTGCTGTTGTATGAAACGCCACTGCTCGCAGTCGTGTGTAGTGTTTTTATTGGCATCATCGTCATTTAGTTCTGGAACGCCATGAATAAAAACGCTTTTCTTGTCATTCTCCAGCTTCCAGTTGAAGTTCGTTTCTTTCTTGGCTTGTCGCTCAGCCCATGACACGTCCGGAAATATGCGGATGGGTGAATTGCTTTTGCGCAAAGTGTATGCAGAAAGTAAGACGGATTCAACATCCTCCAAGGATGTTAGGGTGATTCGCAATAGTCTAGGCTCGCCAATATGTAATGATTTATGGTGCCTGGACAGACGTACAATGTTCCCGGCCTCTGCAGAAACCTTCATTGAGTCACATATCGTCTGCCACTGTTGTGCATCTTGCACCTGGCGAGTTTTGAAACAAGGCGAATTTGCCTCTGGCACATTGGTGCATATCACGGTTAGCACCTCATTGCAACGGGAGCTTGTTGTGGTGGCCACTTTCTTCACTGCTGTGAACTTGGCACGAGTGTTGTCTTTTGCAATCCCCGGAATCGTATGTACGGGTGTGTACGTAGAACCAGTGGAGATCGCCGCAGAAGCAGCAGTTGTAGCAAATGTCATCGGTGTTTCAGTTACAGATGAGATTCCAGCAACCAACGACCCAAATGTGTGCTTCGCTTTCGGGACAGAAGGAACAGCAACCCTTTTCAACTCGGACTGTTGACGAGTACACAGAGAACCATGGCTGTTTTCTAACCGGAGCAGTCTACTTTCAAGAGATGCAATTTTCTTAGACTGTGCAACTTGAACTTGAACTTGTTGGTCTAACAACGATAGCAGACAACGGACAGTTGGGTTTATCGAGCATGCTGCACAGAGCCAAAGCTTACTTGCGTTTTGTTTGTGTTCATTAAAAACAGCGGACGTCAAACCCGAGCAACCAGGATGAAACCAGAAAGAGCAGATGCTACATTCTATCCCTTCAAGAACAGGGGTGGAACAACCGGCTTTACCGCAATTGACTGTAGCTTCAGACGGCTTTTGGGGTTCAGGAGCTTTTCTACGTGCATTTTGTTGCAGTGAAGAATTTTTGAGACTACTCTCAGTAACTTTTGATCTACGAGCAACCATTATCTAGAAAATTTGTTACGAATGAAAAAAACAAATTCAGGAGAGCAAAATTTCACGTTGATTTCAAATCGCGCGCGTGCTCAAATGTTCCAAATGACAACAATAAATTCAGCCAATGCTGATAAGATAGACTGCCAAATTATAAATGCAAAGGGATAAAATTACCGTCAAAAATGTTTATCACCCAAATTGGCAAGCAAATTCAACAACAAATAATGAATTAAAACAAAAGGTACACCAAATATGTGAACAGAGTTCCAATAAGACAATTACAAAAAGCAAGGTTTATCATCTTAATTTTGAAGAAATAATGAACAAAACTAAATTCAAGTCACAAAAATCAGTATTTTATAAAAGTCGGAAGTAGAAAGGAAAAAGAAGAATTTCAAAGCTGCACGACACTTAACATGTCTCTTACAGGAAGCTTCAGCTTTTTCAACCTTTTCTCTTATGTAAGGTCTCGAAAACCACGCACGAGTTTAGTTGTACGATTATATATCCTGTCAAGCAAGAATATATCTTTTTTTCATCCACGGAGTCCATGCTAGCGATGCATGTTCCATTGTGGGAATTAAGTAAGTCTTCATGATGCTTGGCAACGTTACAGGCGTTAAGGTTCTGTAGATCCGTCGTAGCATACCTGAAAGCTTTAAAGCACGTTTGTAAGTGACCTCACAATGCACGCTGTTCTTTAGGCTGCCACATATCCAGACTCCAAGATCCTTCTCCGATTCGGTCCAGCTCAAAATCGTCTGCCCAAAGTGATATTCGTTCTCAAAGGGCTTACCGATTTGCAGTAACTTGCATTTTCGAAAATTGAACGGCAGTTTATTTCTAACTGACCATTCGTGTAGTGCATCGAAATCACTTTGCAGTCTTACGCAGTCTGCAGTTGATTTTATTCGCATCCAAAGTTTAACATCATCCGCAAAAAGAACTAACTTGCATGAGAGCCTCTCAGGTAAATCATTGATGTAAACTAAGAAAAGCACTGGACCGAGAACGAAACCTTGCGGTACACCACTGGAGGTATTAATGGCTCGTGATTGTACCCCGTTAACTCGAACGGTTGCAATTCTTCATGGCAAATTCAAGTCTTGAACCTCTCGATATAAATTCAGATGCTCGAAAAATTGAAGACTATTGTGAAAGATTCGAAATTTGGTGTATGACACCACCGAAAGCTGAGAATGATAAAAAATCTGTTCATTTTCTAAATGCAGTCGGAAAATCTGCATATACGGTAATCAAGAATTTAGCCTATCCTGATTCTCCTATTTCTCTTCCATACGAAACGCTAAAGACGCTTTTAATGCAACACGTGATACCTGTACATTTCGAGGCAACCGAACGCGCAAAATTTCATTCCATGGTGCGTCAGCCCAATCAAGGAATTCGCGAATTTATCCCACAATTGTTAATTCAAGCAGCGAAATGCGACTACGGTGACTTGCTAGAAATGCAATTGAAAGATCGTCTAATTGCTGGAATACATGACAGTGTTTCGCAGAATGAACTCTTGGAGCTGCCAAAACCCTCTTGTAAAGATGTTCGAGCTCACTGCGAACAGTATGAAAATGCGCGTGTGGCAACAACAGATTTGTCGCCAGCAATAAATTCCTTCATGTTCAATACACATAAACGTGAAAAAGCCGAGGATCTGATGCAGAAAAATGGTGATGATACCTTAACTATGCCGTTTGGCGAAAAAGGAAACGTTGACTTTCATACATCCTATCATGGTATGGAGAACATTTCCGTTAATCTGGTTATTCAAACTGCATCTGGAAAGAGAGTTCGACCGATTTCTAACAGTGCCATTGCTCGTGCTGAAGATTTTTCGTTTGATGATGAAAATTTGACTTCCCTATCAACCGCCTCAAGCGCTACTCCTGTTAACACGTCCGCATCCGCCTGTGTAATTCATTCAAACGGAAAATCTAGATTCCATTACCAAGAAAGAGACTTCAAAGTTAGCAAACTTCAAAGTTAATCAGATACCATTTCAAATAAATCACCGAACTCATCTTATCAAGCGAATTCAGCACTACCTTCTAGCCCATCTAAACGATCGTCAGACAATGTACTTTTCATAACCGCTAGAGACAAAGCCTTACTGGCACCTTCGACTACTGCCATTGAAAAAGCGAGACAATTGTTGGCAACTGTGGATGACGTTTCGGGTTTGCTGGAACCTCCGTGTGTTCAATCAATTCAACCTGCAGACACTTGACAAGCTTCTGATGAACATGCAACAAACCTATTCAAGATTACACAAATTCGAGGATGATTGGAACTGCGGTGATTGTGATGATTGTTTGAATAATAATCAATACTAATCAATAATTCCGTAATTCAAATTCTTGTTGTAAAAGCTACATTATTCAATACATTCTGCAATTCGAGTGAGCGTCGTTTGTTCTCACTTACATTCTTGGGTTGGTTATTCAATTCAATTCAATTCAATTCATCACAGTAACGTTTCACTTCTGACACAGAAGCTTCGTCAGACCAGGGGTCATAGTCAGGACAGGGAACATGATTACGCGGTAGTCAACCCACCACCAATTATTTGACCTAACCGCTAAAGAGCCTATAGCACGCCTACAGTGTGTCACGTCTCGTGGGAATGACCAGGATCAGTGGTCCATTTTCCACACAGTGTATCCAAATAAATCTGATACAAGTGCACAGGGTCAAGGTCAGTTGGCACAGCTGCCCACATACGTAAAAGTACATAACTAACGTAGCTTAGTCTATTTTTGAAGAAAAACAAAAATCTAATTAAGTAGTAGGTGTAAATGACAAAAAATTTGTGTAAAATTCCTTCTTATTTTTCTATTTAAACAAATCCTTTTTTTCTTAATTCTTCACGGTTTTACCTATATGTGTATACATTTTTGATACTGTTCGATCCACTTGTACACAACTTTTGTTCTGTTGAACTAATTGATTTTGCTTGGCTGCCATTTAATTCCACATATTTTTGCACGTGGTATTTGGGCTCATTTTATTGTTTCAATTTGGACACCAATTTGTGTGTCATTTGTTGTTTGATACAGAAATTTGGACGACAACATTGGTAAATTAACTATTTCTAATTTTTATGCGTCAGGTCGTCATTTTCATTGAATCTATTATTGCTGGAGTTTTGACTCCATTGTACCGGTGCGTTCCGATATAATTGAAATAACGATATTCTCACAAACGTTCTGACATCTGATTGGTTGGTTATTTGATTGGCTAAAATTATTCTCACAAACGTTCTGACATCTGATTGGTCGGTTATTTGATTGGCTAAAATTATTCATTCTGATTCAAATGAAACTCCTCGCAAGTGATCAGGGATCACTTTGGTAATAATGAGCGCTAACGATATCACTGAGCTTTTTCAGCATACTATTTGTGACCGGTTGTTGGAAAGTCTCGAGGAATTGAACCACATGCTGGCAGAATTCACTCGAGTTTCCGGTACCCACTTTTCCAAACGATCTTCGAAAAGAAATTCAGCGGACGAGCTGACATTCATGAAATATGAGTGTCAACGAAAAGTATCCGTACAGAGGCCTACACGTGGAATTCGTCGTCGAACTTCCACCGCAACCCATTGCGGAGCGTTTTTAAACATTGGACGCCATGGTGTGCAATTTCGGATTACTACTAGTAACATGGTCCATAACCATGAATTACTGACTGGTGAAGCCGGATCGTGGCACTCCCGCAACAGACGACTCACTCCTTCGGAACTGCATGCCATTCAGCCGTTGCTTGAAAGCGGGGCCTCGTCGTTCAATATTCGGTATTATGTGAAGACTCGGTTCCAGAAGAATCTTACTGGCTGGGATGTTGGGAATATGCGTCGTCGAGTTCTGGCAGGACGAAACAATCCAGGTAATGGTTGTTGAAATGCAATTAAAATGAAATAATAATTAGTAAATATACTTCTAATAATCCATTTTTCATAGCCTATATTCGTCGCATGGAAGCTGAACTGAACGTCGATGGAAAGGCAAGGGTACTGCTGGACGAAACAGACAAGATGACGCATTTCGTGTTCAGTGCAAAGAAGATGCTCAGTTTCTTTACTCGTTTTTCCGATTTTATTCTTATCGATGGTACCTTCCGTACCAATCGTGAGAAATATTTTCTTTATCAATTTAAGATCGTGGATGGCTGCCGGAAGAGTCTTCCTGTAGCAATAGGTTTTCTGTGGCGGGAGACAGCACATGATATACGGACGTTCCTACTAACGTTTGTTGAATTCGTCGGTGATAGGGACGCCGTTCGTATTATTATGTCCGATGGAGCCCCTGCGATAGCGGATGCAGTTGAAGACGTTTTTCCCAACTCTTCGCATCTGCTTTGCCGAGTGCACATTATTCGTAATGTCACTCGTCGTAACCCCCAGAGGGAGGCTCTTAAATGGGCGTACGAAGCAATGAGTACCAGGAGTTTGTGGCGATACGCCTTTGCGTTAATCAATGTGCAAAGAGCGGATCCCGTGTTCTTTTCATACTTCAAAGGGCAATACTGCGGCAGCTCCCGTAAGTGGGCAAATGCTCGCCGTCCTAAGGTAGCTACTTACGGTATTGGGGACACGAACATGGTAGAGGCGATGCACAAATGTGTAAAAATGAATCGCCTTAGTGGTAAGATCGCTATATGGGAGGCCATTCGGATATCCCAAATCGCTGTTGGGTATCTTATCTGGCACCGACAACGCGAAATTTTGTCGAATAACATGAGGCGGGTTCGCGTCCTCAACCACTCGGAATTAGATTCCCTGTGCGATCTTCTTATGTCATACGCCGTAGACCTCATATCCGCAAACGCAACTGCTTCAAGAGTTACTATAGTAGGCTCAACGGAAATTATGGTTCTTGTAAGGGACTCGCGGGTTTGGGGGGGGGGTGCTGCTTAAATTGGAAGTGCACATGTACCTTTTTCGTTGATCAATGTTTGCCATGTAGGCACGTGCTTGCTGCGGCAATGTTAAAAAACTTTGATGTGTCGTCACTCACGCTTTGCCAGCGCTGATTAAGGAATACTAAACACGTAATGCCAGTAGATTTTTCTTCTGCGGACGTTTTTAGGCGAACTAATCGCGTGTTTTCATCCGGTCAATCTTACGCAGAAGATTTAATAAATCGTTTGCGCCGCAAATTAGAGCCACCATACTTCAATATGTTCATGCGTAGTATGAATAACTTAAATACGACTGGTCCTTGTCCAATGCCTACGTTTAATTTAACATTAGACCTTGGCAATATGCCACTCGCGTCCCTACATTATGACACTCTTCCAGTGGAAACATTATTGAATATAGAGCCCAGTGACGTCAACCGTCAGATATCGTCTCCGGTAGCCAGTTACGATGTAGAAGCAACGATTCCCGCTGTGGAAGGCAACGTTGTTCGGGTATTAGGCGTTCACGATGGCCGGATCAACGATCGTGGACGGGCAGCTCTTTCTCACAACCCAATCCCATCCACCTCTTGACTACCTCCAGTATATCTGGATGAGTTCTTAGGCCACGATAAAGTATGTGGTCAGTGTAGTTCTGATAAACCACCGGAATTTGCTGGAAAAACAATAGAATGGGAGCAATGCCCTTATTGTAACCAATGGTATCATCTCCATTGTTTAATTACCCCTCATTTATGACTGATAAGTGGTGGTTCGATTGCGTGCAAAAATTTGAATGAATTTTTAATATAATTTTACACAGTTAACTATGATCTAATCTATTTATGGTGAGTTTTAGTGTCCAGTAATTAGCGATGGGATTCGAACTCGTTGTCTGCGTTTCTGGAATTGTTCGAAAATGTGATTCGTTGTACGTGAATCAATACACCGGTGAATATATTCCACATGTAAGTTTTTATCCATAAATATTTTTTATCGTGATGCCGTGTGTGGTGTTCTTCCAGTGAACTGAAGCAACACTCTCGCTAAAAAGCGTGAACGTCTGACAATCGTTTACACATTAATGATCTTGATTCTTTTATCCTTTTTCGGTAAAACCTAATGCTTTGAATTATATCCAACGAGCAATATGAGGGAGAACATCGTACGGCTAAAAAATAAAAATTGTTATCGGCAACGCAACACGAACCCGCAACGGAATACGTAAGCTTGTATTTACGTTAATCTTCCTAATATTCTATTATACTGTATATACCTAAATTCTATACCTATCTCTCCTCCAGGTGTTGCCATCTCGTGCCTCCGGACACATCGCAATATCAATTTGAGGGTAGAAGAATACGAGGAATAAAAGGTTCACTGAAACACAACTTGCTGTTCAACAAATTTCAAAATATATATTTTATTTCCCATCCATTGGCTTTCTTATCCTAAGGCAGTAAATTGGATATGGCCATATTTCATAGTGCGATCAAATGCGATAAGAATGTGTTGTGTTGAGACCAGTGAAATGTTGCTCTCTTAGCTGATTGTGCATCGTGGAAAACGTTCCATTAGTAAAGCTGCATGAAATTTAGTAAGCTTTTTGAACTATCATGTAGCGTGTGACTCATAAATATTTCTTCATGACATTATACGTTGACTAACCGCTCATGCTCTGTGAGATAGACCAAGAATTTCCACGCAGCTCCCCTCTCACTACATGTGGTAGAGCGTTTAGTTTCATTCGCTCCCTGTAGTCTGCTAGCCTGTACAAGACGCGCACTTCCGTCCAATAAGATTGCGAGTTTGCGCGAAAGCGTCGGCCCCTCACTCGCTTGAATCGAAAGACAGTCTCAGACTGAGAGATTACAGTGTATGCAATAATTTCACCACACAGAATATCAGCCTTAAATCGGTGACGGCATATTGACACTGGTTTCACGTTATAATGTTTAAGTCGAGAGAGTAAAGCTAATATCTACTGAATATATATACGTTTACGAATATGAGACATTATGGATAGTGACACAGATAAAGATAGTGAGCTGATTTGATTTTCAACAAGATGCACATTTTCCAAACTTTCGATTGTCAAAATTAGACTTTCTTTTGCTGAATTTGCTTACTCTGTCTGGTTTGACATCAGAATCACTTTGTCGCTGTGGTCGGTTGCTGGACTGAGGTTTAGATCTAGAGGTTCCGAACAAAACAGTTTGAGTGTCAGTATTAATTTGATGATTAATTTCTTTTGAGACATCGTCATATTGTTCGCATATTCTCTTGACATTTTTATAGGTTGGATTATTCAACATCAATAACTGGCGATATAAATCAGGTTCATTGATACCAGCAATTAAACGATCTCTCTTTCCCCTTCTTACTTCATGTGTGAAATTATTCGAATTCTTATTGAATTATTACCATCATATAGATATTATTAAGCATGTTGCTTTGCGTACCACTCATCAACTGATATAAGGCTCGCTGTATCTCATCTTACCGTCTCCACCTGCTGACAGCAAACATACGAAAACAAGCTTTACAGTGTATCCAGTACAATCAACATTTATCTGGATTTAATTTCATGATAAGATTCTTTCATTTTTCCTGCAAGATTATCGTTGAATTCTATCCAAATACACTAGTATACAAAATGATTTATCTACAGTTATAATATAACACATTCCGGTAATACGCTATATGCGTCTCAGTGGTCGTACAACGTTATCCACTTTCATGAAAATAGTTTACTTTTCCTACAAGATTCATATGCGTTGTTTTGTTGTTGCTCCTACGTTTGATTTAGATATGACCTTAAATAAAAGTACAGACTACGGTATACTACCAGCCGAGAGGCTAAGCTTGTTGCAAACCATTGAGGTCAACATGGAAATGTTCCGGCTCGGTTTGAAAATCCGGTGGACGGTAAGACTAAACGTTTTGCCAACCCTTTAGGTCAACATGGGGTGTTCCGACGTAAACACACTGACCGACAGAAAGTTGTTATTCTGAATGTAACCTGATCTAAACTGACCGTCAACTTGATACGTTGAGGTCAACATGGAAATGTTCCGTAGTGGACAAAATGGTCGAGAAAACTTGGATTTGTTTTTCGGAATACATACATGAAATGAATAATAAAGATATACGGATTCCAGACGTATTACTGTTTTGTATCAACTAAATTACATCTGCATAGTTTGTAGTTGTATGTAATGAATTGTATTGAATGGGATTAAAATAACCCGATAACAAGATAATATAACTTCAGGATCCTCAGTCGTGCATCTATCTATCTATCTATCTATCTATCTATCTATCTATCTATCTATCTATATCTATCTATCTATCTATCTATCTATCTATCTATCTATCTATCTATCTATATCTATATCTATCTATCTATCTATCTATCTATCTATCTATCTATCTATCTATCTATCTATCTATCTATCTATCTATCTATCTATCTATCTATCTATCTATCTATCTATCTATCTATCTATCTATCTATCTATCTATCTATCTATCTATCTATCTATCTATCTATCTCTATCTATCTATCTATCTATCTATCTATCTATCTATCTATCTATCTATCTATCTATCTATCTATCTATCTAATCTATCTATCTATCTATCTATCTATCTATCTATCTATCTATCTATCTATCTATGCTATCTATCTATCTATCTATCGATCCATCTATCTATCTATCTATCTATCTATATATATATAT